>PVJI01023610.1:0-23264 GCA_004026765.1 Micronycteris hirsuta
CGGGACCCTCTGGTTCCCAGTCCACGCTCAATCCACTGAGCTACACCAGCCAGGGCTCTCAGAACAATTCTTTCTGCTCCCATTTGAGTCTCTTAGAAGTCCTGTATTTGCTGTTTATTACTCCATTGAAATCTCTCTAGAAAGTCAAACCAAACTCGTAAACACAGAGGACATTTTTCAGCCCCTCTCCCTTGACCATCAATGATAGGTCACACCACTCACTGTCCCTTCCCAGCTCAGGCGGCTCCTCCCCCTCAGCCTGCCCTACCCCTGGTATTGATCCCCAGGCTTTACGCTCTGCTTTGCCCTTTCTGAGAAATCTTCAACTTTCCTCAGGCTGTAGCCTTCACAATCATGCCAAATGTAATACAGAAGCTTAGAATTCATTGTCACTTCATTCCCTGCTACATGCCCATGAAATAAAACAGAATCTGTTTATAAGTTCTTCCAGAATGATACATTTCCAAGCCATCACATTGTGAACTGACAATAGGGCCCATTTCTCCTGATGTAGTTCAGTGATGACGGGCAAAATATCGCCAAGGATATGGGAATGAACCCAAAGAAATATAAACTAGTTGTTCCTCAGAGTGTCTTTTGCCAGGATACAGCTCACAGAACATCATGGCCAGGAGCTCTAGGCCTTTCACATTAACAGTTAAAATCAAAGAAAAGCAACAGAAATATTTTTAAGAATGAAATCAAATCCAGGTAACTTTCTGGCTTGGACAGCCTGTCTTCTATTCATGCGTTCAGGTATGTCTGTTCCCTGTGTTTTCTGTTTACATTCAAAATGTATTAGCATATTGTTTCAACATATTTACATAATTTTCATTGTACTACAGTCTAAAGCAAAAATCAGTTAAGTTTATATAAAAGTCTATTTCACATAGAAATAAGATCTGTAAATAATTTAGATGATAGTTAATTTTAATTAATGGTAATCGCGAATTGCTAATTTTAGTTCATTGTCAAAGTTTAACAATGCTCAGATACTTAAAACTGATCATTAAAAATGCCATTATCTGAAAAGTAAAAGTTAACTGACAGGGTAAAAAAGTACAGAAAGGTCACAGGCGGGACATCTCTGACTATTCATATCGAAGTAACAATAAGATATTTTATTAGAAGGCCATGGAATTTAACCCCTGGGGCCATGTTAGAATTTTTACTGGAAAGAATGTAAAAAATAATTATTTGTTAGCAGAGGCTATTGTGTCTAGGTAATATCTCCTTCTTGAGCTTTAATTTTTTCTTATTAACATATTTATAAACCAAAGTTATAGAAAGAATTAAATTTCTACAATAGATAACAAAGCTGCAAGAACAAGCCTTTTTAATTGGATTATTCCTATCTCTGTTAAGCTTTCTTCAAAGTAATTGTAAAATACTGAATTCACCCAGAAAATAGAACTGTTCAAGCAGAAATAGCAAGATAAACATGTGAGAGAAAAGGGGACGAACTGCTATTTGAGTCGATAAATTATCTGGTATAGTCTTTTGTTTTCCGCTGTGCGTAAGGTGTTTCAAAGGATTATGAAAATGAGATGGAATCAAGATTAGTGTTCTCTTCATACAACAAATAACTTTTTAATGCAGCAGTTAACTGAACTGCTTATCCTCAGAGAAGGCCACAAAAATGTTAACTATTAGAAGTTTTGGTGAAAAGCATCACACTCATTAAAAATTAGGAAAAACATCTTGCTACTTTAACTTCTATCAAGTTACAAGACAAAACTAGACATAATCTTAAAAACAGAAAAATTACTGGCCAGGTTATATTTTCTTCAATTTTTAAAATAATTTTGCTCATTATTCATTGTCTGAGGGAGGCAACCATTACTGACCATCCTATTATGGAGAATACTATAATACCAAGATTAGGACCTAGAAAAATACCTTTAGGATCGAGGGTCTGCATTTATTTATACTGACACTTCCTATAAGCATAGAGAATATAGATGATCGCAGCCAGTACAATCCTTAAACCTAGGCAAGAGGGGCCCTTGGTTAGATATTTGACTTCAAATTGTCCTTCTCTGGCCTTCCATTCACTATGCCCTAAGGGCTATGAGTTGGAAGGCCAAGGGTCAAGCTCACTGATGCTGGATGCTTCTCCCTTCTAAACCATGTGTCTGAGGCCCAAGACCCTGGCATTCCCTGCCCAAATGATGCTAAGCCCATATCCAAAGCCCGTAGCAGCCCCTTACAGGTTCACCTTCTCAAATTTAGACCACACGTCCTGCATGGCCATCCCTAGCTTACATGAATTATGTGCGAGAGAATGGAGCTGAAAGGGTGTACAGCTGGGGGCGGATGAAGAAGGAAGGTGGGCTGTGGATCAGTGTCTCCCTGGTAGCTGCATCTGCACCTTTGCTCGTGCTGTTCTTTCCATGTGTTGTTCTCCTTATTCCCCTGGTGACTTCTGACTTACCCTTCAAGGCTAGCTTCCAGTGCATATTAATGATTGCTCAAACAATTTATACACGTTTCCATCACTGAACTTATCATATGACATTATGTTTGTTTGCCTATCTATTTCCCCTTTGAGGTCCTGAGTGCTCATAATATATTCATTTTTTTGCATCTGTAGTGCCTTCCTTAGAGCATCTACTAAATTATCATGTGATGGATTCACAGTGAATCCTTTTGAGCTAAATAATAATCGCACATTCTCCATTTAAACAAAATCTGAGACTCTATTCCATCTGTTTAGTGGATGACCCAAATGAATTCATCATGCAATATCCTTGTCATTGTGGAACTGCTATTCTAAATAAATCTCCTGGAGCAAACGAGGTTTTTGTTGATATATTCTATTTGTTAAATCTACATCTGAGTATAAGGGGAGAAATGGCTAGCATTAAGATAAAAATAATAACTCCAAAATTTTCTCATTAATTATTTTACTCAAGTACTCAGAAAACAAGAGAACAATTGTGAATAAAAAACAAGGAATGATGTAAGGAAAATTTACCTTTTAGGCTATTCCATGGAGACCTTATAGTTGGTAGTATAATTTCACCAACTGTAGAAAAACAACCTATATTTTTGTGTCATGTACTATTTTGTGGCAAATTGTCTTTTGTTATTCTATATAATTCTGTGTAAAACTGTTCTTGTAAAATTACTAAGTAATCAAATTATGGTTTTATTGAAAAAGTATCAAGAAGTCTAACAATCCTGAAATACTTATTTCCACCAATTACAATGGTTTGAAGTTTCTGCTTAAACATCCCTCCATTTAATATCTCCAGTAAGCACCTGTTAAAAGTTCTATACAGCTACCATTTGTTGAATATCTGTTATAACTCACCACTGCGCTATGCAGTTTCCAGGAGAAATAATAGTGAGTTAAGAGTTGTAATTCAAATACTGAGGACTTCCTAAGAAATGAGATCAAACACATTGGGGGAAAAACGGAGCAAGAATAAAATAAGTACTCAGCAAGGGACTTGGAAATTTTAGGAAGAAAGACATCAATGCAAACTAAGTATTCCAAGTTGGCTTCATGGAAGGACAATGGGTCTTGAATGATGGACAGAAATTAAAATATTTAAAAGAGGAGAGCTTCCAGGACTGAGGATTAGAAGTGGATCGTGGTCGTCTCTAAGGAACACTCTTACAGCCATGCAGATCAGAGCAAGTAAATACCTGGTTTAAGATAATATTCAAACTCATTAGAACCAAATATTAACCAATTATCATATCAGATCAGCTCTAAATGGAACACAGGAGATAATAATTTTGATTGGAAATAAAGAAAAGAGGCAATTCTGAAAAGTAACTTATTTATTACTATATGAAATATTTAACCCAAGATAGTAAAGTTCTGTGATAGAACCAGCAAAAATCTGACAGGGGCGGTCTGAATGGTGGCCCCAGACCCCTGGATAATAAAAATTTGAGTGGGGATGAAGAATGAGAGAAACTTCTGACTTATAGGTAGCTGATATAAGAAGTGAGATGCACAGTGTATTATTCAATAATATAAAAAGACACATTAAGGGTGGCTACTAAAAAGATTAATAGGAAAAAAATGTTATGGATGGAAATAGTTTATGCCTCATTTATATGAGCTTGAATTGGACTTGGACCTCGTTATGAACACATAATCATATCACCAGTAGAAAGAATTCCTTCAAATAAAATCTATATATTGATAATCTCTAAAGATATATTTGTAGCCCAAATCACTCCTCTGGGTTCTAAATTCTTATTTCCACATGAATTCTTTTTTTAATATAAACTTTTACTTTTCAATTACAGTTGACATACAACATTATATTAACTCAGGTATACAACCCAGTGACTAGACATTATATAACTAGATGATCCTCCTGATAAATCTAGCACCCATCTGACACCATACAGCATTAACATATTCCCTGTGCTATACCCTAATCCCCATGAGTATTCTGTAACTACCAATTTGTACCTCTTAATCCCTTTACCTTTTTCACCCATGCCCCTCACTCACCTCCTAGCTGGCAACTGTCAAAATGTTCTCTGTATCTATTAGTCTCTTTTTGTTCTGCTTGTTCATTTTAGATTCAAATGTTGAAAGGTATTTATTGCCATTTTATTATTCATATTTCTGATCTTTTTTTTCTTTCTTAAAGACGACCCTTTAACATTTCTTGAAATACTGGTTTGGTGGTGATGAACTCCTTTAGCTTTTTATTGTCTGGGAAGCTCTTTATATGTCCTTCAATTCTAAATGATATCTCTGCTGGGTATAGTAATCTTGGTTGTAGGTCCTTACTTTTCATCACTTTGAATATTTTGTATCAATCCCTTCTGGCCTGCAAAGTTTCTGTTGAGAAATCAGCTGATAGTCGATGGGAGCTCCCTTGAACGTAACTAACTGCTTTTCTCTTGCTGCTTTTAAGATTCTTTGTCTTTAATCTTTGCCATTTTAATGATGATGTGTCTTAGTATGGGCCTATTTGAGTTCATCATGTTTGGGACTCTCTATGCTTCCTGGACTTGCATGTCCATTTCCTTCACCAGGTTAGGAAAGTTTTTCATCATTAATTTTTCACAAGCGTTTTCAATTCCTTGCTCTCTCTTCTTCTGGCACCTCCAAGTTGTGAATGTTGGTGTGCTTAAAGTTGTCCCAGAGGCTCCTTATACTATCCTCAAATTATTTTTTCTCTTTGCTGTTTTGATTGGGTGTTTCCTGCTTCTTTATCTTCCGTATCTCTGATTTGATTCTCTGCTTCATGTAATATACTGTTGATTCTCTGTAATGTATCTTCATTTCAGTTAATGTATTCTATCTTCATTTTAAGGTTTCCTATCTCTTTGTTGAAGTCCTCATTAAGTTCATCTACTCTTCCCCTAAGTTCATTGAGCATCCTTACAATCAGTGTTTTGAACTCTGCATCTAGTAGATTGCTTGTCTCCATTCTGTTTAGTTCTTTTTCTGGAATTTTGTTCTGTTCTTTCATTTGGGCCATGTTACTCTGTCTCATCATTTTGGCAGCCTTCCTGTGTTCATTCCTATATATTAGGTAGAGGCTGCTACCTCTCCCAGGCTTGGTTGAGTGGCCTTATATAGCAGGTGTCTTGTATAGCCCAGTGGCACAGCCTCCCTGATCACCCAAGCTGGGTATTCCAGGTGAGCAACATGTGGGCTATGTGCACACTCCTGTTGTAGTTAAGCCTCGATTGCTGTTAGCACATCAATGGGAGGGATTTACCCCTAGGCCAAGTGGCTGCAAGGACTGGCTGTGACGACCACGAAGGATCAGCTGTGCAGGGGCCCATCCCACAGAGCAGGACTTACGACAGTGGGTCTCTGGTGCCTGCTGAGTCCACTTCTTGAGTGTGTCACTTGTAGAGGTGTTTAGGTGGTGCTTCGATGTGGTCTGAAGCTGTCCACAGTGTTACCTGGTTCTGGGACCTCCCAGGAGGTGTGGTCAAGGTCAGCTACCACCTGTGTTATACCCAGGGCCACTTGACAGGAGTTACAGAGTGATCTGCAGATGGCTGCCACTTGTGCTGGGCTTGGCGGTGCCCAGGAAAGGCCAAGCTGCAAGCCAAAGCTGACTGGCACTAGTGTCAGGTCTGGGGTCACTTAGTGAGATGTATGTGGCACACCAAGGCCAAATGCTGCTTGTTTGAGAGATTTTAGGGAAGTCTGAAGCATCAGCCAAGAAAGGCCATTTGTATGAAAAAGCTACTAGAAACAGCTTGAGTGGACCCACAAGTTGGGTGGGGTGGGGTCTCAGGGAGTCACCAGGGCAGGGGAACAGTGTCAGCCACATCGATGAGGTCTCGGATATGGTGCCTGCCTGCTGGCTTTGTGGGGGAGGGCTCATAAAGGAACAATAGCCTCTGCCAGCACTATTGCTGGGAAGAGAGCTGCTCCTCCAGCCCTCATCCTAAAGCTAGACACTTTAGTCCCTCCCTGTATATCCCTGGTATCCCAGTGCATCCATGGTGTCCCAGTGCTGGAGCTCAGAGCAGTGAGTCTGAATAAATCTGGGGGGTGGGGGGGTGGAGCTCTTTAAGAGGAATGCCTGGGACTCCAGAAGCCCACTGTCTCATTCAGCAACAATTTCTGCCACTGGAACCCTTGGCTGGGGGCCTGGTGTCAGGATGGGACCACTTGCTCCTCAACATGAGCAAAAAGATCACATTAGTAGTAATTTGAAAACTAACCATACTATATGGTTTGTAATGCAATAAATTTTTACATTTACATGTTTATTTTTCTCCTGCAGAACCTCACTGAACAACTGTGCCATTAAGAGGCAAAGCGAGTGTTTACAACAGAATTACATTATTAAAAGATAAATACTTTGGATTTTAATCTTTCTGTTTCAAAGCAGCTCCTCATTCTGGGGCAAATCTCATTGCAATTTTTCTACTTGCCATGAGTAAAAAATTTCAAGACACTAACTGAATAAAAAGGACTGATGTATCTTTGTATTCCCTGTTTTTAGAGGGTGTAAAGCAAATTCAGTTACTTATTATTCACGACTCTCTCCAACATCTCTACCTGGCTGTGGCAAATTCTGTGGTCCATGCAGCCTTAGAAGCCAAGTTGTTGCTGTTTTGATATGTTGGGGGCAGACAAATTGGGGAGAGGATGGATTACAACTTCCATCTGACTACATAATTGAACTTGATGTGCCAGTCTATTTTTACAACCTGCCCAGGCCTAAGCATGAAGAAGCAAGACAAGTGCTAAAGTTCATACATTGCTACGCTGTTGTTTACTATAAAGTCCTAAAGTAATTTCTTAAACAGAGAAAGGAGTATTTTCCAAAGTATGTTTAGATCATCATGGGATTTCTGAACTAAGAAACTTCAAGCCAGGAGAAACATATAATAATATTCAGTATTCCTCAGTGCAAACTTGTACATATTTCACAGAAAAAAAAGAGAGCTCTTTCTTAGGACAAAGTAATTTTTAAAAATATTATCTTTTCCTAAGAGAAGGGAAACATTATCTGGCAGAATAAGAGAGTCAGGTTTTCCCCTAAATTTCTCATAAAATCTCAAACTATAAAGTCAATACTGGGCTATGAAATCAACTGGATAAATCTCTATTAACCCTGGAATTAATTTTATCATATTTAGGAACCATCATAAATGTAAAAATCATAGGTAAGCTATCATATATAAGCCATAGTACGTATTAAAGTAGATATTAAAATCATATATGTTTCTAACTTACTTTGTATATCGTGAGATAACTACAGATGAACAGAATAAAGAGGCACTCTTAAGAGACACATTTTCAATGACTTCCCATAATTCAAGTGATTTATAGGTATAGAATTTTTAACAGCAAAGATGTTTCACAAAAACGTTACATTTATAAGAGTAGATGAAGTTTAACAAATGGGATTGGTCAAAGCACCTAGTAATCCAAAGTAAGAAATGAGGGTGAGGTTTAAATGAACCAGAGAACCCCTGAATTAAACAAGCATCTCTCTCCCGTGAGCCTAATGAACTTACATTATAAGGATTTGTTGATTCACTCCAGCAATCCAAAATTGTTTAAGAATTCAGCAAAGCAGTAATTTTATTTGAAATTACTTGGACCTTATATCTGCTGATGGTCATGGCTTGTGTTTTTATTAGTTTTGAATTAACACAGATGACTTAGATATACTATATGTTAGCAGTCTATTTAAAAGATACTGTTTAATAAGAAATTCCACATTTCTCTCAAATAAACTGTAGGTACTTTACATGTACAAGTAATGTCCAGAGTCTTGCCAGCTTTACCGAAGACTGGCCATTATATAATCCATCCTGCCTATGGCTATATTATCACCACCTCCTTCCTTCTGCCCACATTTTTTATATACAGCGAATCCTCAAATAATGTTGTTTCATTCAATGTCATTTTTTTATAATGTTGATAAGATGCTGCAGGAGCTTAACTCTTGTTCATATGTTAGCCTGTGGTAAAATTGGTTTTGTTCCATGTCATTTCGCCAGTGTCCCAAGAACCCACTGACATTGAGGACTAACTGCACACGTATGCAGTGCCATCAGCTCCTGAACAGCAGTGATTCGTCTGACGTCCACAGCCCCCCTTCTGAGATCCACAGCCACGAGGGGATTTGAAACTATGTAATCCTAGGGAAGGTCCAGTCTTGGCCAACCCTTCACAGGGGACACTTAACAAATATTTATAGTTCTGCCATGGGGAAGAAGGGTAGATCTGGGAAACTCCAGGCATGTTTCGGTACATTGTAAGGAAGAATTCTACACTGGTAGCCATTCAACATGCCTCAGAAAATATTGTTACCTTATGTTTCTCTGTCTGTCTCTCTCCCTTTCTTGCTCTCTCTCTAAAATCAATAAACATACCCACAGGTGAGGATTAAAAGAAAAAGAAAGAAAGTATTGTTGTTTTCACTAGAGTTTTCAAATAGATAATGAATGACCATTTTGTCTTAGATGTCAGAGATATTTATTCATCTATTGAGGGTTATACAAGGTAACTGCTAAAATTCTCTTCAAGTCCAAGATTATATTTCATAATATTTAGTCCTTTGATTAAAGGACTAAATTGTTATCCCTTTTTTCACACAAAAAGTCATTTGCCAAACGTGGGCAGTGAGACAGTGCGTTGGGATGTGCGGCTGGGCTGCAGGATACACGGAGCAAACCTTAAGCAAAGCCCCATGAGGCAAAGTCACAGGCAAGCCCAACAACAACAGAAGGCACTAATGTCTTCACTTTAGATGCTCAGCCTTGGGCAAAAATCCTGTCTCCCAAAGTCTTGATAAATCCATCTATAAAATGAAGGGGTTAGACAACATTATTTGTCGAATATTTTTTTGAATGATCACTGTATTTCAGGCCTGAAGATACAAAATGTAAAAATATATCTTCAAAGTACTTAGAGTCAAGTTACATGTGCTGCGATAGAGCCCAGTGGGGGATGGCATTCCAGGCAAGCTCTCCTGGAGGGGGTGAACTCAGAATCTGAAAAAGATGAGGACTGAGTCAGGGAGCGCGAGAACTCCACAGGTACGAATCCAAGGCCTGGCACGGCTGGCAAGTATTGGTGGGTGATTGTGTATGCAATGGGACTGGAGTAATAGAGAGAAATAATGAAGAGTCCTTTTGAACATTCAACTCCTCTGAATGTTTGTGCTCCACTGATTCTCTAAAAAAATCATTCATGTTTTGCATTCTCACTTATAATGTTGTTTTGAGTTTTTCTTTTTGGCCTCTGTAGCTCTCTAAACCTCCACTTTCATTATAGTGATTGCTCATAGGAGACTCAACATATTAAATGCTAGTCCCCTTCCCTCCTAGGTAAGGGTACAAAGTCAAAACTGCAGTACAAGACTCCGGGCAATTAAGTGCCCATTGGCCTTTTGCATAAACAAGTCCTGGCCCCTTGCCTCTACCCATCCTACAAAGCTTCTGTAGCTTCCCTCTACTTCCCCTCAATCTGCATACTTCACATTGGTCTAGATGGGGAACTGTTACCATGCTTAAGGGACATCAATGTGAAATGGAGTCTTTAACTGTGAAAAATACTGTTTAACACCCTCTCAGACTCCTTGGAGGTGGAACTGGTGCTCAAAGCAGCAATGAGGAGCTGAAATTTGGTGGCCTGAAAAACAAATACAAGTCAAACCAAAGCTAGTTGCTAAGTCTGCAGTTTCATGTCGTGGGGCTTTTCCTGAGAGCTCTCTACAGCTGCTTTATATTGCTGCCTTGTTTCAGACAGAAATGTCCCTGCGTTTACTCACTGCTTACTAAGTGGTAGCACTAACTTCATAAAGCCATTTACGGGAAGTATCTACCAGTGTGGCTAGGGTAGGTAGAGCTCATGAGGCACAAAGTGTGCTATGGAGTATTTCTGTGCCAAGGGCGCTAATTAATGAGTGTCTTTAAATGGGCACTTGATGAATAATCATAGGGACCTCATTCATTTCAGAGCCAGTAAGTGTGAGTATCAGGCAAAAATCAACACACACTGTTTTCATCCAGCACAAAGAGTAGCAAATTCTCCAAACCCCACATGAAAAAAGAATCTTTTCATCAACCCTGCTACAGGCTGTGTATTTGAGAACAGTCCCTTTCCTTTGGTTCCAATTCATCTTGATGGCTTAAATGTGTGTGGTCAGGTTCAAGGTCTACATCAGGTGAAGTGATTTCCTGTGGTTGGGGGAAAGCAAAGAGTAATTTGTCCCATCACTAGAATGTAGTGGCACTAGAAAGAAGAGAAGAAAAACAAATGGGCTATGTGTATAACTCTCTTTAAGCAGTATTTACATAATTAGACCTAGGTAAAAAATTGGTACATATCAAATGATTGTTTTGGAAGAAGAAGAGAATGATATTGAGATCTTTCTTTACTGGACACTTTTAAGTAAAATATGCTCTAAGTCTACAGAAAATATATAATGGCATTTGTAAGGAAAAATTAATTAATAATATAGGTTATCCTCTTGAGAAAGTTATAAAGTATTTTTGTACTTCCTCAATAAATTGTCACATTGGATGCACTTCACTTCATACAAGACAATTTTCTCATTAATAGAGGAGGAAATTACAGAGTAGCTTTTACTTGTAAGTCACTAGATACTGGTGATGAGTCCCTTGAACTTTCTCTATCCTCAGTATTGAGAAGCACTATAGCATATGGATTATAGCATAAACTTTGGAGTCATGCAGAGCTGGGTTCAAATCCTGGCTCCACTCATGTATCATCACAAGTGACAGAAAAACAGTTTAAACTAGCTAAAAAAAGGAAATTTGTTTGTTCATATAATTAAAAACTTCCAGCATAAATGAAAATGTACCCTTTAACCACCATCTCCCTATTTTCCCCATTCCCCACCCCACGGCAACAATCTTTCCTCTTCTACTTCTATGAGTTTGATTTTTTAAGGTTACACATACAAGTGAGATCACTGGTATTTGTCTTTCTGTGGTGACTCAATTTCACTTAGCCCGATGCCCTCCAGATTCATCCATGTTGTTGCAAGTGACAGAGATCTTACATGTTCTCACCATAAAAAAAACTGGTAACATGGAATTCCTTTTGGAGTATATGTATGTGAAAATATCACCTTAAATATATACACTTATTAGTTTATCAAATATACCTCAATAAAGCTGGAAAAAACAGAATTCCAGGGAAATCTGGAATCAAGTAGATCTGAATTCAGATAGCAAACAGTGTTATCAGAACTGAATTTCTTTCAACATAGTATTGGAACTCCTAGCTACAGCAATCAGACAAAAAGAAATAAAAGGCATCCAAATTGGAAAGGAGGAAGCGAAACTGTCATTGTTTGCAGGTGACATGATAGTGTACATAGAAAATCCTATAGACTCCACCAAAAAACTACTCGACCTAATAAGTGAATTTGGTAAAATAGTGGGATACATAGTCAATATTCAGAAATCAAAGGCATTTTTGTACACCAACAAGGAAATATCAGAAACAGAAATCAGGAAGGAAAATAAAATGTCTAGGAATAAACCTAACCAAGGATGTAAAAGACCTATACTCAGAAAACTACACAACACTGAAGGAAGAAATGAAGGAAGACACAAACAAATGGAAGCATGTACTATGCTCATGGATTGGAAGAATTAACATCATCAAAATGTCCATACTACCCAAAGCAATTTATAGATTCAATGCAATTCCTATTAAAGTACCAATGATGTATTTCAGATACAGAACAAACATTTCAGAAATTTATATGGAACCATAAATGACCCCGAATAGCTGCAGCAATTTTGAGAAAGAAGAGCAAAGCAGGAGGGATCACAATACCTGATATCAAACTGTATTACAAGGCCACTGTAATCAAAACAGCCTGGTACTGGCATAAGAACAGACACATAGACGAATGGAACAGAACACAGAGCCCAGAAATAAACCTAATTCTCTATGGTCAATTAATATTTGACAAAGGGGGAAGAAGCACAAAATGGAGTAAAAACAGCCTTGAAGAGATCTGGACAGCTACAGGCAAAACAATGGAACGTGATCATCAACTTACACCTTACACAAAAATAAATTCAAGGTGGATAAAAGACTTAAATATAAGTCATGACACCATAAAAATCCTAGAGGAAAACATCAGCAGGAAAATCTCAGACATTCCGCGCAATATCTTCACTGATATGTCCCCTAAAGCAAGGGACATAAAGGAAAAAATAAACAAATGAGACCTCATCAAATTAAAAAGCTTCTGCATGGCTAAAGAAAACAGCATTAAAATGAAAAGAGAACCAACTGTATGGGAAAACATATTTGCCTATGATACCTCGGACAAGGTTTTGATCTCCAAAATATATAAAGAACTCACATGACTCCACTCCAGGAAGACAAAAAACCCAATTAAAAAAAGGTCAAAAGACTTGAACAGACACTTCTCCAAGGAGGACATATGGAGGGCCCAGAGACATATGAAGAGATGCTCAGCATCACTAGCCATCAGAGAGATGCAAATTAAAACCACAATGAGATACCACTTCACACCAGTCAGAATGGCCATCATAAACAAAGCAACAAACAAGTATTGGAGGGGATGTGGAGAAAAGGGAACCCTAGGGCACTGTTGGTGGGAATGCAGACTAGTGCAGCCACTGTGGAAAACAGTATGGAATTTCCTCAAAAAACTAAAGATGGAACTGCCTTTTGACCCAGCAATTCCACGGCTGGGATTATATCCTAAGAATGCTGAAACACCAATGCAAAAGAACCTATGCACCCAATGTTCGTAACAGCATAATTTATAATAGCCAAGTGCTGGAAGCAACCTAAGTGCCCATCAGCAAATGAGTGGATCAAGAAACTATGGTACATTTACACAATGGAATACTATGCAGCAGAGAAAAAGAAGGAACTCCTACCCTCAGGACAACATGGATAGAACTGGAGAGCATTATGCCAAGTGAAATAAGCCAGGCAGTGAGGGACAAATACGATATGATCTCACCTTTAACTGGAACCTAATCAACAAAAGAAAAAAGCAAGAAAATATAACCAGAGACATTGAAATTAAGAACAATCTGACAGTAACCAGAGGGGAGGTGGGGGGGGGGGGTTATGGGGGAAGGGTTTTCAGGAACAGCTACAAAGGACACATGGACAAAACCAAGGGTGGAGGGTGGAAGCAAGGGAGGGAGGTGGGTTTGGCTGGGGTGGGGGATAAATGCAGACAACTGTAATTGAACAACAATAAAATATTTTTTTAAAAAAAGAACTGAATTTAAAAAAAAAGAACTGAATTTCCATCCACCTTTTGGCAAGGTTTTATCTCTTTCATGTTATGACTTTATTTATTTGGTGGAAAATGGCTATAGCTCCACATTCTCTCAGGTTACCTTTCGGCCAAGAACCCCACAGGCTTGTAGAGTAGAGCTTGAAAAACACATGACCTGAAAATTAAGGGCTATTATTGGAGATGAAGTTGAGTTGATTCTTGGTGACAAAAATGCAATTTTCCCCTTAAAAACATTTATGAATTATGTGATTTCAGGTAGAATGCATGATAAATAATTGGGGAATAAAACTGCTGAAAATATTCCAGAAAAAGCTAGGAGCAGGAAAATGGGGTCCTGATCTCAGTCCCTGATCATTGGGACTGATGGTCTCTCTAAAGCAAAACCACATTTGTGTGACAAAAATGCATTTGAAAGTGTGTGACTAAGTGCATACAATAGCTTAAGCTTGCCAAAGAAAATTACACCAGTATTTGTAAAAGATGTAGTATGTTTGGTAGAGAGAAAGAAAAAGAAAAAAATAGCCATATCCTAGTTACATGAAAACGCATCGTTTCTTTTATTCTCGCCTACAGAGGAAAAGAAGAGAATCAAGGACAAAAAACATACTTTCATGCAGAGGCATCACTTTCACACAGAAGATGGGAGAGACTTCCCTGTGTCTGGCAGTGATCTTCAAACTGATGGCTCAAAGTATACCCACTGGACTACAGTGAGGGGGAAAGATGGAGGATGAAAGAATAAAACAGAGATGTGTGCATTACTCCACCTTGGCAAGAGAAGAAGGAGCTCCCTGTCTCCTTGGAAACAGGCTAATGACCTTATCCTGATTTCCTTGTAAGCAATATGGTTTTCCGGGAAGGCAGCAAGAAATAATAGTCCTTTTTTAGGGCAATGGTTAAAAGTGGAGTACTGATTACAAAATCTGTTTCATAGTCCAGATTTTCAGGACACTATGGAGCTGAAACACAGTAGCTCCCCATTCCTTTAGCTATACGCGCTCACGTGGCAAAGACAGCGTGAAAAGTACAGCAGAGCAAGGTCACTGATACACTATGACAGGCTTGGCAATTGTCTTCTTTGCTCTCTCTGTATCAGAATCCCACCAGGCACAATAGGCATTGTTATGAAATGGCATTGCATACACGTGTGTGCTTTTGCCACTCGGATATTCGAATCCATCAGCATGCTCTCATAATAAAGTATGGAGCAACTTGGAAATAGTAATTATGAAGAATAAATTAACATGCTATGTTGAAGATAGCATGAAAATACAATCACTATTGTATTTTTAGGGAAAGAAGTACTAGGAAGAGTAGTTAAGGACTGTAATAATCCATATGACAAAGATTCTTTGATAAACTCACCTAATTCAATGCCTGGCCCAGGGTTTGAAATTCTAGAGAATTACATGGATGAAGAAGCCAGTAAATACATTTTACCTATTACTAATCTTGCCACCAAACAAGAACCCCACCCACTGATGTTATAAAACCCTTGAATACACTGTTATCTGTCACCTTAAAATTGTCAACTGTCTTTTACAGTGATTGAAACAAAAAAAAACTTGTTTATTTACCCTTAATTTTATCTTTCCTAGTGCTTTCACATGCTTTATGTAAATCCAAATTTCCCTTTTTTGTAAGATTCCTCATACCTTAAGAGCTTCCTCTAATATTTCTTGGATTGCAAGTGTGCCTGCAATGCATTCTCTCAGCTTTCAATTTTCTAAGAAAATCTTTAATTTGCCTTTGTTACTGAAGGATATATGTGCTCAGCATAGAAGTCAGGATGAGGTATTTTTTTAATTCATAACATAAAGTTATTGTTTTTTTCTGACTTGCATTACTTTCTGATGAAAGGTATGCTATAATTCTTATTTTTTTCTATCTACTGATTCTTTTTCCCCCATTGTCAAGATATTTTCTGTATTTTTGGTGTTCAGAAGTTTGACTGTAATGTGTCTATGTGGTGCTTTGTTTTTTATTTTTAAAAATTTTGTTTATCCTCTAGGTTTTTTGTGTTTCCTCTATAGTTTCTTTCACTAATTTTGAAAATTCCTGGCCATTAACTCTTCTACTATTCTTATCCTTTTTGGATTCTAATCCATGTATGTTAGATGCTTTCATATCGTCCCATAGCTGTCTGTGTCTCAGAGGTTTCAAATCTCTCCAGTCGTAAGTTGCCGGTATCTTCTGCTTAGTATTTTATATGCCCTGAGATGCCAGAGTATTTTCCTCAGTATTTGGACTCCATCCTTGGCTTTCCGTGGTTGCCGGATGCCCATGCCACAGAGAGGGCATTTGCTTGTTCTTCATTAATAGGCTGCTGGACTCATGGTGGTGCAGCAAGGAAGTTCTCAGCTCCTTTTGTGCAGCTTCAGTAATATGCAGGCTCGTGTATGGGGCCTTTTTTGCCTAATTACAGTATACATTCAATACTATTTTGTATTAGTTTCAGGTGTACAGCATAGTGGTTATATAATCATATGCTTTACAAAGTATTTCTCCTGATATCTGCAGTACCCACCTGGCACCATACCTAATTATTATAATACTGTTGACTATATTTTCTACACTGTACTTTAGGATATGAGGCCTTTAAGCACGACTGCTCCTCCTCCATTTGGCAGCTAAATTCTACCTGGTCGTGGGCAAGGGGGAAGTTCCTGCTCCTCCCCCAGTTGGACAGATTTCTGTTTTGTGTTGATGCCAGAGCATGGGATCAGATTTTCCTGCTTCTCCCCAAGGGCAGACAGCTTTTGCTTCCACCGTTCCTTAGAAGCAGTGGATGTATTTCTGGGTCCTGGGGTTGGGAGGATTTGGATCCCCTCCCAAGGCCCTGTGCTTTTATTTTACATGAGATTAGGGTCCAGAAAAGCAGTTGGCATTTTGTGACTAACTCAAGTGGTGGCTGATCAGCACCTGCAGACCTACATGGTGGAGGAGGCACTCTGCGACTTGCTGCTCTTTTGTGGGCACGATGGAAATAAATTTCACATTAGAATGGCCTCCACTCCTGACTGGACCACTCAGTTATTCTAAACTGATCTGCTAGCCCTCCTTGGTGGCCTACTTGTCGCATAGCTGCAAAGGATGCAAGGGGCTATGGAGGGTTACAGTCTGTTACAGAGGATACAGCCACTGCTGTGAGTGCAGAGAATCAGGAGCAGAGGCCTTCTAATGCCCTTGAGCTCAATTAAAGAGGTGTAAGTGGCTCAGTCAACATTAATAGAATTTAAGTCAGGAATTTCCAAATTTTTCAGTTGTATAAATCCTTCATAAGAAATTAAGTGAAATCCCCAAAACCAAGAAAAAATGACCAGCATTGCATTCATATTTAACTACATAGGATTAAATGTGTAACATTTACTTATCAGAAAGTAAAAAACCCCAGAATTTTATTAATATTTAACTACATATGATTAAATGCATGCCATTTACTTATTAGACAAGGTTAGTTTTTGATAAACACAGGCATTTAAAATTTGAAGTTATGGACAATGGTTAAATATAATATGTGCATCCAAACTTCACTTACATGGACAATTGGATGGTTATGATAAAATGTTTTTAATAGTTTACCCTGACCTAGCTGGTGTAGCTCAGTGGATTGAGTGCGGGCTGTGAACCAAAGGGTCACCAGTTTGATCCCCAGTCAGGGCACATGCCTGGGTAGTGGGGCTAAGTCCCCAGTGGGGGCCACATGAGAGGCAACCACACATTGATGTTTCTCTCCCTCTATTTCTCCTTCCCTTCCCCTCTCTTTGAGAATAAATAAATAAAATTGTCGCGGATTTCGACCCGCAAAATCAGTGGGGGGGACTGCACCAATCACGTGAATCAAACTCACCCAGAGACACGCTTTGAGAATAGAGTCTGGCTGCCATGGGTCTTTCCCTCCATCTTGGAAAAGGCCCCGGGCGTAGCTCAGCCGGGCTTTTTATTAGAAGCTTTAGGACACATTTACATTGGATTGATTATTCATGGGCTTATGCAGAACAGGGGTTTTCAGTTGGGTCATGAGGATATATGGGAAGGGAATAGATAAGGGGTAGGTTTACTCAGTTACAGAGCATTAGGATGTAAATTCAGGTCCGGTGGCAGATAGGACCGAGGTAGTACATTAAACAGGAGACAAGTAAATTGAGGGTAAGCTAACTAGGGTTGTTAACCATTTGGAGACAGAGAAGAATTTCATGAACTTATTAACTTAAGTCTCTTGACTCTGGGAGGGAGAGACTCAGCAAGTCAGAGAATTTCTTAAGATACATTTCTGCTAAATTCCCTCTAGAGAATTCCTTTTCCACTAACATGATTTTTACGCTGGCCCGCACAGGAGTGTTCCTTCACGCGGAGCCGAGCTCAAAACGTGGAAATTCCCGGGGCTGCGTGTTTACACGCGTGTGGAAAGAATTCCCACATAAAATCTTTAAAAAAAATAGTTTACCTGAAATTTTAGGCTTTTCTTCAAATAGAATCAACAAAAGAAGATTTTCTCATTGAAAACTGCATAAACATAAAAAATGTGACATAAGCCCTGGCTGGTGTAGCTCAGTGGATTGAGCGCGGGCTGGGAACCAAAGGGTCCCAGTTCGATTCCCAGTCAGGGCACATGCCTGGGTTGCAGGCCAGGTCCCCAGTGAGGGCCATGTGAGGAGCAACCATACACTGCTGTTTCTCTCCCTCTCTGTCTCCCTCCTTTCCCCTCTCTCTAAAAATAAATAAATAAAATCTTTAAAAAAAAGTGACATAAAATCAGCATACTTATGATTTTTGATATGCTAAACTATTTTACATAACACAATTGTGTTAATTACACATTTTAATAGAATAAATGTATTTAGTAAAATTTGAATTAAATTTTGTGAAATCCTGAACCAATCCAGAAATTTAGCATCCACCTGATTATTAGTTTACAAGACAGAGTACTCATAAAAATATTGACATAAATAAAATATATATAATTTTGAATTAGCCTGATGGGGATAAAGAAATTATTTCCTAGCCTCAGGCAGATATTTTGAATGAGGCTCAACCCCTGGTTTCCTGTCATATTTTCCTCTAACTGAATACAATAGTTACTATTTTAGGATATTCAGTAAGGTTTTCCCAGAAACTGAGCTTCATAATACCAACTAAAATAGTTCTCTCTCAAGAGATTGTACTATTAAATCACTTTGGTAAAAGCATACAATTTATTTTTTTTTGTACAAATTTATCTAAAACCTTTCTGGGGGGACGGCACAACTCTGCAACTCTCCTTCTCTCCCTCTCTTCATCCCCCAACCCCCATGTATAGCCATGAGAACCAATGCAAGATGTGTCAAGGCCTTAAAATGATCATTTGATGCCAAGGACGTGTCTATTCCAATGACAGCCTTATCCATAGGAGATGATATTTGAGCTTTTCAAACTCACTGATATAAATTCAGCCTCTACCATTAAGAATATTTGAATACACTCTGGTTGGAGATTTAGACACCTTTCAAATATAAAGTGATTAGTATTCAAACATTTTTTTTTCCAAGAAAAGCTTCTGGACAAATTGATTTGTAAACTGAACAAAGTTGATCCTTTGTTCCATCACATTATTAAGGGATAGCATTTTGGCACTTTTATGCCAGCTCTTTTATTTTAATAAAAAATGGCTTAGAATTTGTGATAGATGGAGTCTACTGGCTCATTTACAATGCTTCTGTCAGGTCCCCTGTGTCTCTTGGAGACCAGCTGAATCTCATTTCTCTTCCATTCTGGGTTGTACACTTGGAGCACCATGTAATGGCCCTGGCTGTACAGCAACAGCAGAATGATCCAGAACTGCCCCAACCATCACTTTCAGCTTTAATCCACTTTCATTAGTCTTTGATTGTGTTGACAAAACCCAGCTGTGAGTCTAGTTATTAATATTTCTGTGAAGTCTTAGAGCTTACGATACCATCAGAGTCAGAGTAATCAGGACTGGTATTGTTACAAATTATAATTTAAAGTGATTTTAAATTTCTGATAATAATGGATACTGCTTTTAGACCAATCAAAAGATGATTCTCTGACATAGCAAATAAAAGGGAGAAAAACTTTGCATGTATGACTTTTTACTGTATGGTTTTACTATATGATTCAAAAGTTACTGATAAAAACTAGAATTAAACAAAAAGGATTTCCATTGGTAAATATTTTAAAAGCCAATATTAAACATATCCCCATAGAAAATCCTGTCCCTGTTACCTTGAGATTCATTTTTTGCTTAATTCATTCTATTAGACCTGTGGAAAGATTATACTGATGGCTTGTTTGCTGATGATGTGTTTCTAATTGTGGTGGATTACTTCACAGTAAATCATTTATCATTTTGGGGGAACTGTGATAGCTTTGTAATATATCACTTGGCTTGTTTGAAAACTACATTCCCCAGAATTCCCACTGCTAATTCGGATGAGCCATAGGAGTTTTCTTGCAAAATTTGGAAGAACTAGGAAAGGAAGCAGCCATTTTTGTCACTGACCCAATTTGCTGCTGACTGACCAACTCATCTCAAAGCCATGAAGCAGCATTTGGACCTGCAATTGCTCCACCTACTCTGGATTCTCCTTTAGTTTTTATCACTCAATAAGAATGCACAAAATATATATATCTGTGTATAAACATGACTGGTTCTGTTTCTCTGGTTGAATCCAGAATTCCCAACCAAGCACTAACCCTAGTGGAAGAATATAGAATGGACACTATATTTGCTGTGGGAAGTGTGGTATTCTGTGCTGGAAGAAGGCAGGATGGCTATATCTAGGAAGGAAAAAGAAGGGAAGGGACTATGAGCTAGTGGATGGTAAATGGTATGTGAAAGCAATATACAATATTCTCCTTTTTTTCTGTTCTTTTCTTTTTGTACCCTGTTTGTCTCTCTCAAATTCCATGAACTCAATGTACCTACTAACAAAAGATTTTTATAGTGGAAATTTGTCTTCGGTTCTTTTTCTCACACCCAATCATATACTATTTCTGTAGTTAAAACCACAGTGTCATTGCCAATACCGTTATTGCCTAGTTACATAAATAGGGCACCCCCAATAAAATTAGGAAAATTATCATTACCAATATAATTAAAATCAACTAAGTGCGAGAAGACAATGGACCAATGTCTTCACATCTCTGAGTAAAAATAATTTTGAATCCAGAATTCTATACATAGCCAAACTTTTCACTGAGTTTAAGAGAAAAATAAAATAATTTTCAGACATGGAACAAGACAAAATTTTCCTCCCATGAATTCTTTCTGAGAAAATTAATTAAGAGTACACTCTATAAAAACAGAAGAAATCCAAGAAAGACGGTCCATGGAATCCAAGAAACAGGGCAACTAAACCGCAAGAGCAAATGGAAGAAATCTGAGGAAAAGCAGCTGGCAGTAAGCCTGAAAAGTAACTAGTCCAAATAATGAAGTCTTACAATTTCAAAAATATCCTTAGGGAAAAAAAGTGGAGTTACTGTAACAAATAATATGATAAGATGGTAACAATCTTAGGAATAAAATTAATTCTTATCATCTTCTTTTCAACAAGAAAAAAGAAAGGTCACTACAAACTCCAGGAACGCAGAATAAGAAGGGTTGTTCAAGGAAGTTGTGAGCAATTACTTCTGTGTTAGAAAACAGTATGGATTGTTGACAGGCATGCTGTTTGGCTGCCTTGAGCCTTTTGCACATCCCTTGTACACTTGGAGAGTTTTGTCTCTCAATCTGCATACCCAAGGCTGAAATCCCAAACTCACTTCCCCAGCCTCCCTTTCAGCATGTATGTGCTCCAGGCTCTCCTAGTCGGTGCACCCTTGTAAGACTTTGATTCAAAAGTAGATAATGTGAAGATATGAGCACCACCTTCTGACAAGGGGTTGGCAGAGACACTGTCCAGCGAGAGAAGAAACATAAGTTTAAACTTCAAGTGCTCAGAATACACAGATGTATTTTGGTGACTGTGTGTTTGGGGAGAAGCAGTGGGGCTTCTCTGAATTGTTTCCATGACATAATTTGTCAATGTAGCCCCTTACACTGCCTCTAAACATGATTGTCTGGCATTGATATAAAGTCTGTACATGAATTTATTTTCTAATTACGTTACATACAGGTTTTGTCATTTGGAATGAAGAAAATCACTAATATAGGAATTGGTATCAACAGTGGTTTCAGGAAGCAGAATTTGAAGGAAATGAGAATTAGCAATTGGTTATTTGACGTCACTGAAAATCTCACTAGAATTAGAGCACACAACTCTGGCAACCCATAATGGACAGTTATAAAATGGTTAATTAAAAAGTCAAGTGCGCCCTGGCTGGCAGGGCTCAGTGGATTGAGTGCCAGACTGTGAAGCAAAGGGTCGCCAGTTCAATTCCCAGTCAGGGCACATGCCTGGGTTGCAGGCCAGGTCCCCAGATGGGGGCGCATGAGAGGCAGCCACATATTGATGTTTCTCTCCCTCTCTCTCTTTCCCTTCTCCTTTCTCTAAAAATAAATAAAATCTTAAAAGACAAAGTCAAGTGTAATTTCCTAGAATAAAGTATAGACTGAAGGCAAGCCTCCTGCGACCTTGTAATCACTGCCTATGAACAATATAAGGGACATAAGACTCTACTGGAGAGAGATTAAAGAAACTGCTGACAAACTCAATGTTCTAAATGACTGGCTTAAAGAACCAGGGACTTATAGGACTTATTATGATTTTACTAAAAAACTTAATCTTGCTTTCACAATGCTGAAATAACTAAAAAATCAATAATAATTTAATTTTTGCATTGCTAAATGATACAATTTTAACTTGATATATCATCTGGGCTCTTATGGAACAATTCGAACACCTGCTGTAAAAGAATGGCACCCTGGGAATTCAAACGGAGACGCAGAGGGGTACTGGGATGACCCTGAGAACCCCAATTGGAAGCCCCTCCAGCCATCCTGACAAACTAGGAGCCTCTTCTTTTCCACCGGAGGAGGCCGTTCCCACCTGACACAACTGTCACTACTTCTGACCCTCTCTTTGCATCCTTCTCTCTGGAACCTTAGGCCATGTTAACAAAGCTGCCTTGTCAAGAGCTAAGTCTCTTCAGTTCCATCCATGCTGTTGCAAAAGGTATAAGCTCCTTCTTCCTCTCTGCTGCGTAGAATTCCATTGTGTAAATGTACCATAGTTTCTTGATCCATTCATTTGTAGATGGGCCTCTAGGTTGTTTCCAGCACTTAGCTATTGTGAATTGTGCTGCTATGAACATTGGAGTGCAAAGGTTCTTTTGAATTGTTTTTTCAGGATTCTTAGGGTATAATCCCAGTAGTGGAATTGCTGGTGAAGTAAGCCAGGCAGTGAGGGACAAATACCTTATGATCTCACCTTTAACCGGATCATAACCAACAAAAGCAGAAAGCAAGCAAAACATAACCAGAGACACTGAAATTAAGAACAGTCTAACAATAGACAGGGGAGAGGGGGGAGGGGACAATGGGGAGAAGAGTTTTCAGGAATCACTGTAGAGGACACATGGACA
>PVJI01023611.1:0-23239 GCA_004026765.1 Micronycteris hirsuta
ACACCACGGCACAGCCATGGACTACAGCTGGAAACACCCTGAGCTAGCCAGGTGCTGGACTGGACTGAGCTTTCATATGGAGCAGAAACTGTGGGCAGTGGCCTTTATCCTGGCCCCACTGAAGACAAGATTGGACTTTTCCATGGCAGGACGGACAGAAATGGGACATTAGGAAGTCAGAAGGGGAATCCCCTTAAATTTTAGAACATCAATAAGTTTATCATGGAACCCCATCCTCCTGTGTGGGTCTCAGGAAATTCTTTTCTTCAAGACTTTGGCAGAAGTCATTTTCCACTGATAACAATACCTCTGGATACCATGGAATACAGCACACATAGGTTATGAGCTATTTCCTGTCCCAGCCTGCTGGAGTTACGTGTTCTGATTTCCTTCTTCAAAGAAATAATCTGTAAATTGTTAGTATTTGTGTTCCTTTGAGGGAACATTCTATATTTGCAGTCTCTCTAGAGCTGTTTAGGAAACAGTGAAAAGAAACAGTCTGGCCCCGGAATATACTACATTTCCCCAGGGGAGCAGGAAGAGGAGAGGGAAATATATTCCAAAGCAAAACGCTATTTTCCTTGTCACATACCAGAGAAATAGATTTGTCTTTATAGGTAAGTAGGTAGATTATAGAAATTCCAAGGCATCAGGAAGTGGCCCTGAATCCTCTCACTTTTAAAAAGCTTCTCAGTAAGTCAAGGGTTCAGTTCTACTTTTTATAGAATTGCTATCTCATTGGTCTTCCAATCACTAACACCTTAGTGTGAACATATTCTCTCCAGCCTGAGAATATGCTCAGAAAATATCTTAGGTATCATCAGGGTCAAATGACACATCAAACACGTTTTGGATGGAAAAAGTTAGAGAAAGAGGGTTTGAATCTGGTTTATTGCATAACTGTTTGACCCTTAATTATAGGACAGCTCAGCCAGGGCTGTGATTAGTATCTGATTCAATGTCAGATGCACAAATAAAGACAACGGCTGCAATAATTTCATGTCTCTTGTAGTGCCAGACTTATAAACAGATCTGAAAGTTTTGGACCATCCCTAACCATTTCTAGATGTCCTTACAGAAACTATTAAATTTTTTTTTTTACCTAGATGTAGAAGTCAATAGAAGAAATAAGGGATAGAATGTGTAACCTTACATGTGCTATATGATGGACCTTAAGTCAGAAGTGACTTTTCTAAAAATGTACAACACAAATCATTTCTTCCAAAAATAAAAATAAAAACAACAAGAACTTAAAAAAATGTTATGTGCCATTAAATTTACCTGATCTAAAACTGATTTATTCTAGCTTTCTGGTTAGGAATGTCTTTCAAGTATAGTGGGTTACACATAGTAGTTCGTGTTTCAATGGATTCCAAGTAATTATAGGCCTCCATAACTCTGCCTTCTTTAATAACAAGCTATACTGTATGAGAATTATATTTTGTATGGAACATGGCTGACTATTGACAGCTCACAAAGAAACATTTTACCCAAAGATTTAATTAGTTGTATGTTGCCTGTGTAATGCCTTCACAATTATAACATTACATGTGTCTTAAAAATATATATTAAATGTAGCCTTTAAAAATAAGTAATATAGTCATCTGGCTTTTGTTAATAATTTTGATAACCACTGAGAGTAAATAAAGTAAGATTTCAAAAGTGAAAATGGTGTGCTCTTTTCAGAGAAGGTAAGAAACATTTCTTTTTCCCTTTAGTAGACCCACAGCCAAGCCATTGAGAGATGAACCCACGGGGGACTAATTAGCTCTCATAACTCATGTGCTCCTGGGCTTTCGCACAGTAACACTGGGCCAGTTCCTGGACAAGGGGATTTACCATGTCTCTTCATGTCCAGTTCCCACAGGCACATCCATCTTCCCTTGTCGGAAGCAGGTTGAGGGCTGGAGTTTCGTGGTTATGATCATGAACTATATTTTGGCTAGCAGAATGAAAGAAAGAGTGTGTTTTCAGTAAACTCATCTATTACTTTGACTTCAGAACTTTTAACTTGCTACTACCTGATGAAAATAACCAACTTCAAATGAGAGGAGGACCTAAATTATGGTTTTACCATCGGAGGTCTACCTGTGACAAGAAATGAAAATCAAATCATCAAGGCATTGCCAAGTAAAATGGTAGTAAAAGAGAAAGATATAATTTTAGAGTCATCGTGTGATGAAATAATGGAAGGGCTATCTCTTCATTTAGATTTGTTTTAATACCAACCAGACTTGTCTTTTCAAAGTCTGTGAATCTCATGAAGTGAACAATCAAAGCAGACTGAAGGGCATTTATGGAATATGTAAACAGTTGGTACCAAGCGAGAACACTCATAGGTACATAAAAATATTGCAGGGAAAATGTTGATCACAGACATCTGAAATGTTAACCCCAATCAAAGAGAGAAATGAATAAAAGTAGTTAAGAAATTTAGTTGCAAAGAAAGTGGGAAAAAATGAACTAGATAGGAGAATATTGATAAAATAATTTCAAAAGGTATAGCCCTGGCTGGTGTAGCTCAGTGGATTGAGCACGGGCTGGGAACCAGAGGGTCCCGGTTCGATTCCCAGTCAGGGCACATGCCTGGGTTGCGGGCCAGGTCCCCAGTGAGGACCATGTGAGAGGCAACCATACATTGCTGTTTCTCTCCCTCTCTTTCTCCCTCCCTTCCCCCTCTCTAAAAATAAATAAATAAATAAATCTTAAAAAAAATTTCAAAAGGTATAATATACATATTTTAAATCATGCTCTGTCTAAATGTCTTAAAACTGGAAATATTTTAGAATATGAAAAATTTTACAGGTATTAATTATACACCGCAGCATTCTTTTGGGGATGAGAGCTTTTTTTTTTTTTTTCAAATTTACTCTTTATTTAAGAAATGATGGTTGCCATTTTACACTTAGAAAACTACTAATTATTGGGTTGGCCATAAAGTTCATTCGCTTTTTTCCTATACAATGGCGCTAGTAGCAGCACTTAGTTATTTTTAACTTTATTTGAAACAACTTTGTTAGATTGTGTTGTGACAGCTGTCATATCAGTGTACATTAAAAAAATCAAAATACATGAATTTTTGTGTAGCCATTTTAATATTGAAGATGGAAGAAAACAAGCAGCATTTTTGGCATATTATGCTTTATTATTTTAAGAAAGGTAAAAAATGCAACTGAAGTGCTAAAACAGATTTGTGCGGTGTGTGGAGAAGGTCCTGTGACTGATCAAACGTGTCAGAAGTGGTTTGTGAAGTTTTGTGCTGGAGATTTCTCACTGGATGATTCTCTATGATTGGGTAGACCAGTTGAAGTTGATAGCGATCACACTGAGACAGTAATTGAGAACGATCAATGTTACACTGCAGGAGATAGCTGACATACTTAAAATATCCAAATCAAGTATTGATAATCATTTGTACCAGCTTGGTTATGCTAATCACTTTGATGTTTGGGCTCCACATAAGTTAAGTGAAATAAAATTTTCTTGACAATATTTCCACATGCGATTCTCTGATTCAACGTAACACAAACATTCTGTTTTTAAAACAAATTGTGATGGGCGATGAAAAATGGATAATTTACAATAATGCGTCATGGAAGAGATTGTGGGGCAAGTGAAATGAACACCCCAAAGGCCGGTCTTCATCCAAAGAAGGTGACGTTGTATATATGTTGGAATTGGAAGGGAGTTCTCTATCATGAGCTCCTCCCAGACAACCAAAGAATGAATTCCAACACGTACTGCCCCCAATTAGATCAACTGAAAGCAGCACTCAAAGAAAAGTGTTTGGAATTAGCAGAGAATCATAATCTTCCATCAGGATAATGCAAGACCGCATGCTTCTTTGATGATCAGGCAAAAACTGTCACAGTTTAGCTGGGAAGTTCCGATTCCTCCACCATACTCAGCAGACATTGCACTTTCAGATTTCCATTTATTTCGGTGTTTACAAAATTCTTTTAATGGAAAATATTTCGATTCCCTTGAAGACTGCAAAATGTAACTGGAACTGTTCTTTGCTCAAAACTATAAAAAGCTTTGGGGAGATGGAATTATGAAGTTGCCTGAAAGGCGGCAGAAGGTAGTGGAACAAAAGAGTGGATATGTTGTTCAATAAAGTTATTGGTAAAAGTGAAAAATGTCTTTTAGTTTTATTTAAAAACCAAACAAACCTTTTGGCTGACCCAATATTTCTTCTAATTCATTATATATAGTTGAACTATATATTTCAAAAATATATTTACATTATGGGCAAATAGAGAAATGGAATGGTGTGCAAATATATTTTCTGACACAAATAACTACTTCATGATAGGTGAAGTCATGTCTTGCGTCTTACTCTCCTGCCTTTTCTCTCACTTTGCATTATTTTTTCTTGTATTTCTGATGAAATTATATTGTTTTTACATCATTGGATTTTTTTATCATACATGGCTATTCTAATCCAGAGCAGAGATATGGAAAAAAAGGAAATTACAATAGATTTGGGGAGGGGGGATGCTAATATTATTTTCTGAAATAATCACAAAGAGTATTAGTGAAGGTGAGGAAAATCAGGGGTAAGCCAGGCTCTAGATTTATCATTTGTGTGCATGTTTTAGAGATTCTAATTTATCGGCAGAAAGTCAGTGAAATACAAAACTTGGTCCTGATAGAAATACAGAGAGAGAAAGGGGTAGAAAGAGAGATACAGAGAGAGAGAACCCATAAATAGTGGTTAAAGCACAAATTAGAAAACAACAACTTTTCAATTTGGAGTCAAAATGCATTCATCTACTTTTGAGCAAAAAAAAAAAAATCTAATACTTTGCTATTTTTGATTAGAAATATTTACATTAAAAAATTCTCTAATGAAATGCTGAATACCTATTTGTTTTCTTCCAAGTCAAGCAAATAAACTACTGCCTTAAAGGACCAACGAATAAGGAATTACATAAAATCTATTTTTAGAGAAGTATTTTTCCACTGAGTTTGTACCTTGCCATCGTAGGGTCTATCCCATTTCATTCTAGTTTGAGAAGTCTGTAACCACAGGCTCCAGGTCATTAAGAGGACAGTATTGCAATATTTTCTCGAAGTATTGGTGTAATTGTATTAGTTGCTGTTTACTCACAGTTTTGGCTTTTCTCACACAATTTTGTTTCAGAAAATTCATCTTAATATAAAACATACCGAATTATTTTTCTTAATGGCAATTGACAAGAAACTCGAATCATGTGGAACGTGACATGGTCTTGTGTAGCACTTTATCCCTAAAGCAACAATTTCAGTCTGGTCTTCAGTCTCTCTTGCCTTGTTTCTTGTAATAACTGGGCAATTTCAAATGCAGTCATTCCCCAGCCAACCTCCACTGCTGCCATATTGATTTTTCAAAATGTAAATATAATCGTGCCACTCTCTTTCAAAAAATTTTAAGAGATTGCTCACAATCCACAAGACAACAGAGAAAACTTAGATTGGCATACAGGGCCCTTTAGGCTAAGCCTCTGATTCCTGGCCTAGCTTCACCTGCCTCCAGTCTTGAACCTCTCTGTATTAGCTGTGCTGAGAGGGTTGGCAACCCCTAGGGACATCAGGTCATGTTGCTTCCTCGGCTGGGGCAGCTCTTTCCCTTTGCTGTTCTGTGCATCCTTATTTTCCCTTCAAGGTCAAATCTTAACTGCACCAATTTACTGAGCAATACCATTAAGCACTCCTTTTTTTCTTCTTTGGAACCTTATACCAGAGCCATCTGAGCTTTTGGTTCGAAGAGCTCAAATTGAACTCTTTGCTCATCCAAGACTTCCACGTAGAGGTCCTTTAATAATTGCTTGCTGAAAGAAAGAGTGAATAAAAAATGAACCGCTTCTTATCAAACATTAGGGACATGGAATGTTTCATTGCTGTCCTCCACCAGGCTACTGAAAACCTCTGAGAGCACACATAAAATTGATATCTTCATACGGCCAGAAATTGTGGGACTGGATCATTGTCCCACAGTGGAAAGTTTTCTTAAGAACAGGTTATCTATGAGATACTCAGTATGAAATCAAACACCCCTACCCCGCCAAAAAACTCACAAATGGTTTTTACCATTTTTATTCATATCATTCATTTATTTATTTATAAATACTATTAGATTCTTACTATTACTATATTCAAGACACCAAGGTAACTATGTGTTAAGGGTACGAAAGCAAATAGTATGTGGAATCTCCCCTTCAAGTATTCATGCTTCAGCTCTTACATGTCTCCTCTCTCTCTTCCTTTCCTTTATCCTTCCTCTCTACCTGCAGAGACACTGTGAGATGGGCCTTCTGCTGAAACCTCTAAGGAAATCGAGTGACAGAGGGGAAGAAAGAACATAAGACCTGGCATTAGAGTCGTATTGTGGTTCTGACCCCATCTCTAAATTCTGAGGCTTTAATAGTTACCTCACTTTTCTGAGCTTTGCTTTATAGCTCTGGTAGTCATGGTGATCTCTACTCTGTGCGTGCTCAAGCCACTTGGAGAAGCAAATGATGGAGATACTGCATTTCCAAGTCACTAGCCTTAGAGCCAGGAGAGTAAAATTTGAATCTCTGCTCTGTTTACTATTAGCTGTGTGACTATGTCTTCTCCTGTTCCAAATGGGGTTATAGTATCCATCTTTCTGTTAGGGTTAGCACTATTGTTAAATAGGTATATAGGTCAGACATTTAGACATTATTAATTAATATAAATTTTATTGTTATTTTTTGATAAGTTTGGGGTTACTTTATCCTTCTTAAAATTCTGTAGAAGCTTAAGAAATGATTAGATGTCTAAATCATACCATTTATGAGATGACTGGCCAAGCCTCCTTAGCCTGCACACCAATGGCATTAGGATTTTCTCCCATAATTCCACACCTTTGCGACAGTGATCAGCAAGGACACTGGGTACACAGCAATGGCCAGGGAGCTTGAGGCTATGTGAAGTGAGGGCTACTCTGGAGTAAATTGTCATGTTCAAAAAATAAAGAATGAGTCAGACCATGCCTAATTCACAGGAAAGAGATTAGTTGCAGCAGAAAACATGTGGAGTTAATTTGGTTAGAAAGGAAATATTAACATCTTGAATTCCACACAAAGACTCCTACCCTTGGATGATTTACAGAGCCCCATTATAGCTCTGCATAAGTGTAGTGGGTACATTATAAAAAAGCAAATCAAGGATGGCTATTGTTACAGTGAATGCCTGTGTTTTATGGATATTCAAAACCTTATTCCACATATGTAGCCTGTACGGATATGGAGCCTAGGGATTTGGGGGGAACTGAAATAAGAAGTGATATTTATATAATGTGCCTTCAGATCCATTTTGGCTAAACTTTAACATCTGATTTTAAAATAATTTATACTTAGAAAAAAATAAAATAACGTATACTTGGAATGAGTCAGAAGAGTATGCATCTATAATACGGAAGTCAGCTGTAGTTGGAATAAATGAATCTTTCATTAATTTAGGGTCCCAGCTGACTGCTAATGTTTAGTCATTCAGAACTTGAAATTTGCTTTTTGTAAGAGTTCCTGAAATTAGTATAAATTTTTATACTTCTGGAGATCAGTATATTCTCACTTATACTTTGTGTTTTGATGCAGAAAGAATAGATTTTATTTCTCTTCAACACTCTCTGTAGACTTGTTTTCCTCCCACCCCCAAGGCCTGTTTTGCTTTGTTATTTGCTTTGGGAATTTTCTTTCTTTCCAGCTTTCCTGCCTTGGACAAAAGGTGTCCTTCCTCAGGGGCTAACTCCAGCATTTTTTAATGTTGATTTGGTTTTAAGAGACTTCTGCAGGTGATTGTAAAAGTACCCTAAAGGACCCCAAACTGGAACAGATAAATAAATTAAAACTTTAGAGATAACCAAATCAGGACCATTATATAGTTAGTTAGCTGATCGCCAAAACTAGTTAGTAAAAGGAAAATTACTTAATTTATTTTACATTTACATTTCCGCATGTGTGAAGACCCTGGCCTTCTCTTATGTAGATTCAAGGTAATGAAACCTTTTACTGGCACTAAAAAATAGATTCTTTAGGAATACATTTTGGATTTCTAAAATGCTTCTTTGAAAACATTTTGAAGTTAATTTTATTATAATAAAAATTATAATTTTAAAACTAATATTCTAGATTAATATCTTTCTTGTTTTTAAAGTTTAAAATCTAAAGAACTTATAAAAATAGCACTTAAATTGCATTATACAATAGTATGTATGTGTGTATATATTACACATGGCTATATATACTCATTTTATATACACACATATAAATGATTTAAAAACTGTCACAATTCAAAATAAATAGTTTTAAATCTATAATTATACCAATCACAATCGTATTTACTTTGCTTAATGGCTACTTTTTATTAGTGTTTATGAATCAGGCAATACACTGTGTCCTGTGTCCTTCCCACATATTTATGTATTCTTTACAAGAATCCTAAGCACCGTGAATTATTGTCCCTGTTAAACCCAAGCTCAGGAACAAAGTAGCTCAAGGTCATATAGCTTTTGAAAGGTGGAGCAAGGATTACATTATCTCCTTGATCATAATCACTACACTGACTTTTCAAAAAATTACATTGTCTCTTAAGTTAATCAGTAGGATACAATGGAAATCACTTTTAGGAACTTAAATACGGGAACAATAAGCTCATGCAGTTTACATCAGCAATATGTAATGGATAATAACATCTATCCATCCCTCATTTTAAACAAATGACAGATGAATATTATTTTATGAAACAGAAACATTGATTGGTATTCATAATTTTACAGATAGAATCATTGTTGGTGTCTCTTACGTAGCGATTAGGATCTAGTAAAAAAAAAATCAAACTGCTTTAGGTTAATTGGTGCAAGGAAATGGTTAGACTGAGCCGAGAGTGAGGCCACCCAGAAATTAGCAACAGCAGGAAGCTGTTATTACTCTAGGACTGGAAGGGCCACGAGAACAGGTGGTGTCACAAGAGAAACCATGGCTGACTCACAGCTGCTGAAATCCTGATGGATGGGCTGTGGTCGGGAGCTGGAGCTGCAGAGGCACCAACTACAACCAGAACCACGAGAGGGACAGAGAGAAGGAGCAATATCATGGTTTCCTGTTTAGCATTCCAATCAGGATTATTGGTTCCAGGCTTCCCATGCGGGTCCTAAACTAGAAGCTCCTGAAAAAGCGGGGCTTCCTATAAACTGCAGCAAAACTGTTCAATCCACCAAAATTTAACTGGATAGTTTGGATAAATCACTGAACTACTGTGAAACTGTTTCCTTATGTAGAAAATAAAAATATTACCTGATATCACTGCCTCATACGATGACTAAGAGAAGTAAATAAGATGGTGAGTTTGAATTCTTCATTTATATGATAAGGCCCAATGTAAGTACACATTTTTATTACATTTAAATGCACAAAGAATCAAAGTTCTCGCTCTATTGATAAATGAGCTTCAGCAACAATTTCTAATGCAAAGGTAAATATGCCCTAGAGATAACTTTCCAACCAATGTGATTAGAGAAAGATTTTATTGCTGATTTTGTAGGAATTGTAGGAAGACACAATTATCTCTGATTAATGCTGGCATTTTTGCATATATTAAATTATAGATATGTAATTATATATATAAAATATAATAATAATAAAAGAACACACAGTAGCTCCAAGAACCCTAAAATACAACAGATTTACCACAGGATTTAAACATTCAATATTGTCATTCAGAGTCTATGACAAAGGAGATAGCCATTATGTTATTTCATATAAATCTTTGAGAAAAAATTAATTCAGAAATTCTTTATGTAAGAATTCTTTATCTGCCAATCATGTAAGAAGTTGAACCAGATTTAGCAATTGTGGGTACAGAAAAGTGCCTGCTTTTGTATTTTAACAGCTGCCAAAACAAGAAATTTAGAGTAAACTGTTAACGAAGGATATATGCCTGATAGGGGAAGTGCATTTAAACTGCAGCTGCAGTCTTGAGTTGAAAATCTTGCTTCATTTCTCAAATAAAACAATATATTTTCAATAGCTTATTTTAAAGAGGGAATATATCATGCATACTATGTTCTTTATATCTGTGTAAGTTTTTGCATTAACCTTTTACTAGAGAAAAACTTTTTTTATTAGTCTCAATAGGCTGGGCTATGCTGCAGTAACAAATACACCCTTAGATCTTAGTGGTTGTAGAAATCCAAGTTTGGTAGGCAGAATAATTACTGCTCCCCAAGATGTTCATATCCTAATGCCCAAAACTTGTTGAAATGTTACCATAGCAAAAGGGAATTTGCATATGTGATTAAATTAAGACGATTGAGATGGGGAGATTATCCTGGACCAGCTGAGTGGCCCCAATAAAACCATGACAGTCCTTGTAAGAGGGAGACAGGAAGGTCGGAGACACAAGGAGATGAGATAACAGAAGCATAGGTTGAAATTATGTAACCATGAGCTAAGAAATGTGGGCAGCCTCTAGAAGGTGGAAGAAGCGAGGAACAGATAGTCTCTTCAAGTTTCAGAAAGAATACAGATGGACCAACATTTTGATTTTAGTTCTGTGATGATCATTCAGACATTGGACTTACGGAACTGTTAGATTACAGATTTCTGGGGTATTTTTTTAAAACCACTAAATATATGGTAATATGTTTCAGCAGCAATGGGAAACTAAAACAGCAACTTTATTCTTATTTACATCAGAACACAAATCCAAGTCTGGTTGTTTTTCTCCTAGTGGTGATCAGGGATTCTGAGTCACTTCCAATCAGTAGCGAAGTCCTATGGACCGATGCCTAGTGTGGGGCTGTGAGCAGGGTTTGTTTATCAGCCAGAATTGTCTCTTTACCTCCCACTGGTGAGAATTCAGCTGTATGGCCCCAATCTAACTGAACCAGAGTCTGGGAAACATAGCTGGTGTAATGAAAGGGGGAACTATTCAATGAATACATAGAAATTTCCAGCAGAATCATGTATAAAACTCTTCCCAAAATCCTTTAATGATTGTTACGTATTTTCTTAAATTTAATGTTGGAAGGGAGATAGTTGATACCAATAATAATATTGGGTCTTTAAAAAAATTGATATTTCTTCTTTAGATTTTTCATAGGGTGCTTTTTACATTTTCTTTTTATCAAATAATTATTTCAGAAAGAATATATAAGTTGTGGCAAAAGTAGGTTTACCGTTGTTCATATGGAAAAAGATATACAGGTCATGATTATTACAGTAGCTTTATTAACCCTATTTTGCAACTTGCAACTTTAAAATTACTTTTGCTCCACATTGTATTTTATAGATACTTGTATAGAATACAGTAAATCCTTTAAATTGAATTATATTGCTATTGATATTGTATGCATATTTATGTCAATTGGTAGTTTTTAATCAACAGAGGCAAATTTTCTTTATTTATGTTAGATTATAACTTATTTTTCCTCTTTTTTTGTTTCTAAATCAGGCTCACTTACATTTCATAAAATCAATCTCCTGTCTGTCACATTTTGTATCATCTTTTATCACTTGATTTTTGCTATGTTTTTTCCTCTACTTTCTGCAATACTTTCTCATATTGATCTTCAGAATCATTTAAAAGTATTCTTGTACTAATTTTTTAAAATATAGATGTTAAACCTATTGCCCTGGCTGATGTGGCTCAGTTGGTTGGAGCGTCATCCCATAAATCAAAAGGTTACATGTTCGATTCCTGGGCAGGGCACTTGCCTAGGTTGCGGGTTTGGTCCCTGGACTGGGCATGTGTGAGAGGCATATATTAATGTTTCTCTCTCTCTCTTTCTTTCTCTCTCCTTTTCCCTCTCTCAAAAATCAATAAGCATGATCTCAGGTGAGGATTAAAAATAACTCTTATTATTAAAATTTAAGTAAGTAAACATAGTACATATGTAATAGTGACGTTTACCTGACAACGTAAATGAACTAGCAGAATAAATAAATACTTGTAGTGTTTATACACAGATGACATTAGATAATGTATGTGAACTTTTCAGAGATGCAGCTTTAAGCTCAGAATGGTTGTTGACTCAAATATTTTGAATTTGGGAATATGGCAATTATTGAACTTTTCTAGGGATAGCAATAGAAACATGAATAGAACACTATTCCTGTCTTTGGATTTCAAAGTTGGATAAGAAGAAATAACCATTTAAAGAAATACAGGAGATAACATGTAACAGGAGTCACAGAAGATTTTTATTCTACATGTATCTAATACCTCAAAATTAATATGTTAGTGTTCAATTTATAGGAGTATGGCAAATGTAATCTGGGTTTTTCAAAGCTTATCAGTTGGTACTTTTATAGGAATCAGTCTCCAATAGCAACTGAAGACCTTCCATTCGAGTATAAACAGAACATATAACTTAAAATTCATTGTTATACTGTGAGAACTGTGTTCAATCTCCAGTTTTGTTATTTCAACATTGTAGGTCTTTGGATTTCTTAAATCATGAAAACAGATCTCTTGGTACTTTTACTAGTTATGATTTAATACAATTGGCAAACTTTAAAAAGTCTAGCTCAGCATATCTAAAATTAGGCGATTCTCTCCCACTGATTTTAATGAATGTGCCATTTTTTTCCTCTGAATCATATGGATAAACATTGAAGCACATTTTCTAAAAAGAGTCATCTAACAATCACTTCCTGAGAATTTTGTTTTTGACACATCTTGGTTTTTTCATGTGGTACATACCACAGAACTTGAGACCAGTGTTATAACGACAATTACCTCTTACAAACAAAGGGATATTTATAAAATAAAAATATCAAGGTTTAAAGAAAAATGTTCTGAAGCATTTAAATAAGGCAAATTTTCAATAATCTTTGCAACTTTACCTTACCCAGAAATATTTTTTAAGATGACTGAAATAAAGTCAAAGCAAACATTTTCATAATCACATGAATAATATCTATTCTCTTATTTCTATAGATTGAATTATTTAGTCACTATAGTGTCTATTATGTGATGATTGATGATGATAAATAGCAAATATCAAATTTAGTCATTTTAGACATTTTAATATTCATAATAATATCAAAGAAATTGTAAAAATTATTACATTCAATTAGTTTGACTATTTTTCAAAATAGTTATGTTAACTATGTTATCTTTATAAGTATCTTTATGAGAAAGATAAGAAAGATGTTAAAATTTCTATTTTCCACAATAGCAAACTTATGACCAAGAATTAACAACTTAGAAAAGATTATAAACAAGTTAGTTATAGGTTTAGGAATAGAAGTACTTTTATTAGTCCTCGGCAGAAATATACCCAGAGAAATATATAAAAATACATACAGTAATTTTCTAAACAAATGGCAGTTTTGTAATTTTTATCACCATGCTGAACAATATTCTTAATTTATTTCATTATTTTTATTTTATTGTTAGTTCCTTATTGCAAGACAATCTCATCTTTCCACTGAGCTTCTCACAACTAATATTTATGTACAGCTCTAAGAAGTTGAAATGAGCTCAGATTGGGTCAAATGTGTTGTATACCTGCATAGTTAACTTTACTTTTTTAAAGATTTTATTTATTTATTTTTAGAGCGAGGGGGAGGGAGAGAGAAAGAGAGGGAGAGAAACATCAGCATGTGGTTGCCTCTCCTGAGCCCCCTACTGGGGACCTGGCTGGTGACCCAGGCAGGTGTCCTCACTGGGAATCAAACCAGCAACTCTTTGCTTTGCAGTCTGGTGCTCAGACCACTGAGCCACACCAGCCAGGGCTGTTTAGTTAACCTTATAAGAAACTACCAAACTGCTTTTCCTATGTGCTTATACTATTTTACAGTCTTATCGGCAATGTAAGAAAAATCCAGCTGTTTCACATCCTTACTTACACTTGGTATAGTCGATCTTTTAAATTTTAGTCACCTTAATAGATTTTTTATTGTTATTTAGGTTTTTATTTGCATTTCTCAGATGAGTGGGCATGTTGAACATCATTTTATGTGCTTAGTTGATCCCTGTATAGTATCTTTAGTGCATTGTCTTTTAAAATCTTTTGTCTATTTTTTAAAAACTGGGTTTACTTTCTAATCATTGAATTTTAAAGACTCTTTATAAATTATGCAACAATATAATATGCAACAACATATTATAGAAATCATTAGTTCTGATTAAGTCTAATTTACCTTTTTTTGTTGTTTTCTTTTATGGTTTGTGCTTTTCTATGTCCTCCCTAAAAAATCTGTGCCTTAACAGATTTCACCAAAAAGAAAAACCTCTAAATATTAAAAGATAAAAAATACTTAAATACTTGCCAAATATGTGAGCCTGATTTATTCATATAGATGAAAAGAAAAAAAGATATATGAAGTAGTGACTATTTAATCTGACAATGTTAATCCTTTCCTTGTTTCTTCTCAAGTAAAACCATTTTCATAAACAATTTATACTGCTGGAAGTGTCTGCGTTTATTTATATCGGGAATGTTTATTTTTCCAAGAAAGTTAACTTTTTCTTTTTCTCCTATGTGCCCTGAAGAACTCGAAGGTTTCTTGAACGGTGGAAGCCTATTGGAACCTTTTAACCAGCGCAGGCCCAAACACCGCACGGCACCCAGCGCTGCAGGCTCGCCCTCTCGCGGACAGCGGCGGTCGGTGGATAGCAACGTGGAAATCAGAACAACGTCAGGACTACCACACGCTTCACAGCTGTACACGTGCAGACTGCCCTGTGGGCTGCTGGGCACGTGGGCCTATGCACGTGGCCATAAACGCGTCAATATTTTAGCTCTTTATGTAAAAGACGATAATCATCCATATCCAACCATAAAAGTGTATTCAAGTGGTATCTGTCCGTCCAAATTTCCAGACACTTGGCTACATTTTACATATGTGAGTGTTACTTCTGAAGTGTGACCAACTCCACTCCTTCCTGTTTAGGAGTATTATAGTGAATACAACTTCCTCTAAAATGATTAAAAGTAACATTTCTTCAGTTATGCTGGCTCCTGCAATAGCACCTTTATTTTTGTTTGTTTTATTCTGTTTATTTGTTTTTGTATAGTTGGACCACCAAAGGGATCCAATATGGGTAGCACTTATAGAACTAAAAATAATGTTTAACCTCATTTCCATAACTCAAAGGGAAACTAGTTGGCTGAGGGAATTTTTTCATGGTGGTTTTGTTCTCTTCCATGCATCAGGGAGGCAAAGCACAGAAAGTTATAGCTCCTCTTCCCTCCAGGTAATGGGTAGACGTTTCACATGTGGAAACATATTGGATAGCTAGCATGGGATTTACTAGAACCAGCCTTTTCCTGGGGGTATGGGAAATCCATCATAATGGAGTCTCTGGAGTGGGCATTTCTGTAAAGTGATAGGTCAACCATGGATTCTTATAGGAGGACTTGAAACAGTAATTATCTAATGATCGTTCTGGCTTAGCCATGAACTCATCTAGATTTAAAGAGGATTAGATTGCTAAAAGACACTTTCTATGTGAATTTTAGGGCCGTACACTAGAAGTACAACATTTATATGTGTAATATAAGGTGGTTAGCAGTGGATCCATCCAGATCCTTATATTTCTTTCTTTTCCCTAATATTTTGCTATTACCAGATAAAATCAGTATGCGGTTTTTGTCGTGGGGCCTGATTTTACCCCAGGGCATTCATGGCTTTGGTACTGATGCAGGATACTCTTCCTTTCCTGTGCTGAATCAAGAACCCTTAGAGAAAAGGCAGCCTTTACATTTCTACTCTAACTTTTCACTTAAAAATTTTCCTTATTCTTTGATGGCTCAGATGCACTACGCATTCTCTTACTGTAGAGATTTTGCTCACACTCTTTTCTCTGTTTATAATCTTCCTATGGGTATCATAATCTCAGTTTTGACCCTTAGGTTAAGTGGCCCCTCTCAAAGAGGCATTTCCTTATCACCCTGTCTTAAAAGTTTCATTCCCCCATCATTATGTTTCTTTATAATCTGTTAACTTTTTTTTTACAATTTTGAATTATTTGTTTTTCCCTTCTCAGAAAGTGAAGTTGTCTCACAGAGGGCTGAATAGCTGCGTCTGAACACCAGGTAGGAGACATGGAATGTGAAATGAGGCCCAGAAAAGGCGTAAAAAATTCCGATATCCAAACACCACTTAGAGGGTGAGCCATCCATAAAGAAGACAAAGAAAGAGAAACCCAAGAGAGGATAAAGCAAGATAGTAAATATTGTTAAAAAAAAAAAAAAAAGGAGCCGTTCACAGGATTGACGCTGAGTGTTGCATCCTAGGACGTGCTGATCAGAGCAGGGTACTGCCAACCTTTACAGAAATTCCATTTCCTGGCTGAACGGCATGCCTTACCTCTGAAAATTGCTGTTATGATTGTGTTTATTATGTTTGCCATTTCTCTTTCCAATAAAATATTCTCTGGAAAAGTCGATTTCTCTCTGTGAACACAGTTTATGCAGACACCAATCTTTTTAGAAGTATGTCTTGCATAATTGCCCTGATACCAAAAATACACACAAATATACAGGAAATTTTTTTTTTAAGATTTTATTTATTTACTTTCAGAGAGAGGAGAAGGGAGAGAGAAAGAGCAATGTATGGTTGCCTCTCACATGGCCCTCACTGGGGACCTGGCCCGCAACCCAGGCATGTGCCCCGACTGGGAATCGAACCGGGACCCTCTGGTTCCCAGCCCGCGCTCAATCCACTGAGCTACACCAGCCAGGCAGGAAATTTTTTATTATCAATATCTTACCTTAGAGATAAATTTTAAATGGATAAAATATTCTAAAACATATATAAGCATTTGTTCATGAATTTAATAATAATAATTATAAATTAATTGAATGTGAATTACCTGAATCTAGTGCTATCTTTTTAATGTTTTATATTTATATCCTCCATGAAGTCAGTAACAATCAACTTCTTCTTTTATTTTCCCGATTATAATTTTGAAAATTCAATCTTGAATAAAACATTTATCATGATGAAGCCAAAGGCAAGAAGCATTTTCTTCCATGCAAACCGAGCTGGTCTGGGTGTTTCTGTTCTCATCAACCTTCTTTCCTTTCTTACTACATTAGTATTACAGCGCCACTGATAACCCCGAGTTTTAAGAGAAAACTTAATCTTAGAATCCCAAACGCAAATTTTAGAAGTCACGTATCTTCACATGGGCCCTAAAACCACTCAGTAAATTAGAGCTTAAATCCTGTCATCAAAACTAACATTTCTGTAGCTTCTCAGAAATAAAATCGCCAAATTATTTTTGGCTTCATCAAGGTTTTTGTATGTGCTTACTACTAAAAATAAGTTCAAAAAATCAGGAGTTTGGGTTTCATTTTAAGTGAGACTTAAACATAAGAAATATAATATCGTTACTAAGCAGCTACAGAAGCACAACCAGGCCATCACTATTAAGTTAGTTTGAAAACTAGGTTTGAATTTACATATTCGAGAAATCACAACCCATGGAAATAGTAACTATGCCAGGGTGAACCGTGGCAGGTCTATGTTTATTGTTTTTTTCCTTCTCACATACACTTACACAGTAAGTACTAAGTAGGGGTGAAGGATAGAAACATGGTAAATAATAAAATTATACTAGAACATTCTTATGTGTTCATATCACTATAGGAAACTTTTTCCCTTAGAGCTTTAATTTTCTCCTGAAAATAAGCTCCTTAATTTTTTTTTACTGCCTAGAGCCAGAGTTTGTAACTTTCCTGTATATCTTTCTCTACATTTCTTCTTGTAGAAATAAATAGATATATCTAGAACCCTTGCATTCTGAGAATATTAATTCTGAAACGGAAATAAGGTTAGTTAAGCCTCCTAGCTCTGCTCAAGTTGAAGACAAAGAAACTTAAAACTTTCCAACTGTGGTCACTTCTAGACCATTTTCTTCCAGACTTCTGAGTGGGCTCCAGAAAGAAGAGCCAACGGTTTCCTTCTGTGTTACATATCAGTACAGTGTCATGAGCTTAGGTGTTAAGCTCTCTGGAAATACTTGAAGAGTCATCAAACCTGCTGGATTTTCTAAGCATCCTGGCTTTGTAATGTTCTTGGTTACTGGACATTTTCAATCCTGTGGATTTGTGGGCTGGCCAGTTAAGTCCGCAATCATATTTTCTCCCTTGTTGCCTAAAAGCCTGGAATGAAATGCACACTTAAGCAATGTGCACGTATCTTTTTTCTCCCAACACTGGAAGATGGCTGTAGCACAAGATTAAGCCATTCACCCCCCATGAAGATTTGTGTTTTTTAGAAAGGAAAATCACGGTTAACTAAGACCTACTGCCCTGTAAGTCATTTAAACTCACAAGCATGCACTTTAAGAACAGTTAGTATGAGTCATGGAGCTGGAAAAGAGGGAGGATTTTATTATTGATGCTTTCAAAAAAAAAATAAATAAAATTATGTTACATATTCAGGCATAGCTAATTCTGAGAATGAAGGGAAATCAAAATATCAACTATATTATATATGCTGAAAATGGCATCATATATGGGAAACATTTCATATACATGGCTTTAAAATCGTCTGAAATTAAAGAAAATCTGTTATGTGCGTTCTGTGGTTGTTGGCAAATAGACACGTCTTAGCATTTTCAGGACATTATAAAAATGCTTCTGAAGTTATTCTCGGTTTTCTAACATGCAATATGTCTTTGAAAAAAATGTTGTTTTATTCTGCATTCCTACATACTTACATTCTTCCAAAATTGTTATAACAATTTTTGCATAATTGTATTCAAAAGACTATAATAAAGGATTCCACAGTGCTGGAATAACTACATAGAAGCTTCAATTTGTATGGAAAGAAACACATCGAATAAAAGCATTACAAATGTTTTTCTTTTTGTTTCTTTTCACAGGAAACTTGGAAAGAAATATTGTGTTATAATTATGTAAAATTTATTGTTTATAGTCTTTAACACCCATTGACTTTTTCACTTTATTCTTTAAATTCCATGTTCTTATAATGCTCATATTTTATTTTATTTTTAAGTATATTTTATTGATTATGTTATTACAGTTTTTCCAATCCTTCCCCTTTTGTCCCCCTCCACCTGGTATCCCCCTTCTTCCACCAACCCCATCCCCTTAGTTCATGTCCATGGATTGTGCTTTGGCTTCTCCATTTCCTATACAGTGATCCCTCAACTATCGCAGGAGTTACGTTTCAGAGACCCCGTGGTAGGTGAAAATCCACGAAGTAGTGGTGTTATATTTATTTTATTATTTATATATATTTTAAGGCTTTATAAACCCTTTCCACACTCCTATAAACCTTTTCCACTCTCTTATTAACCTTTCCCACACTCTTATAAACACTTCATATTAAAATCATAAATATTATATAAATACCTATATACCACAAAATCCCACGATATTAGCAAAAACTCTGAGATACAGAATTAGATACATATTTTTCAAAAACCCTGTGATACAGTGAAGCTGCAATAAATGAACTGCGACATAGCAAGGGACAGCTATACCAGCCTTAATATCCCCCTGTCTATTTTGTACCTACCAGTTATGCTTCTTAATCCCTGTAACTTTTCCCCTATTCTCCCCCTTCCCCTTCCCACTGTAACCCTCCAAATGATCTCCATACCTCTGATTCTGTTCTTGTTCTGGTTGTTTGCTTAGAAGAAGATCAAAACCATGAACATTAAAAAGGCAACAAATTTACAACTATCAACAGCTGAATCTAATGCTCATGTTCTAAAGTAGGAGAAAGCTCTCTAAACTTGACAGCAATCGCCGATATAACACATACAAATTAAGAAGCCCATTTACTCCTTAAACCGTGAAAGTCATTTGAGGCTTCCAATGATACCACTTGGATCATTAACAGATAATAATATGCAAACACATTGTGTACTTTCCAGCCACTGGAACCAGTTTATTTTTTCATTAGTAACATACATGCCAGTGTGTATCATATCCGCCAACTCCCCATCTCTGGAAAATATTTGTGCTAGGCCAACCTCACCTCACAAAACTTTAACAAGAAATCGCAGAACTTGGCCGCTTTGAAAAGACGTTGGTGCTCTCCAGTGTCTCCTGTGGATTTTCTGCTTTTGACATTTTTCTTGAAGACAGAACATGGCTCTGAATAATTAAATTTTAAAAGCATATTAACAAATTTTTGTATGGTATTCGTAACTTTCAGAAGATAGTCATATCTTACCACTAAGTCATGGATACAAGGGCTGCAAAAAACTTTAAAATTGTGTCTTATTCTTTCTAAGTAATGGATATTAGAGGAGGCAATGATAAGATTTTTTCCCCTTCCTAGTTAGATGCCTGAAATCAGAGTAGCTGTTATCACCACCACAGGCCCGTTAGGTCCAGGGATAGGTTTTTAAATGATGCCAGCGACATGGCAAGCTGTCACTCTGTCCAACCGAGATATTTTTGTAGGAAGGGTTTTTGGTTTTAAGGAGGGACTGAGGTATTGTGATCTTGACACTTTCAAAATCCTTCTTCCTAATGATTTTAGTAGGTCTTTCTCTTTCAGTTCTTCCTGAATGCCTGCTTATGCCCAGGAGCACAGATTTTATTTAAACTAACATTTGCATGGGAGAAGCATTTTACCCACTTGCCCCTGGTCCCCCTCTTCTCAGGCCATTTAGTGCTCAGGAATAATAGGATCCACTGTTTTAATTCATAAAAAGTTTTCATAGAAGTAATCATGCCCTCAAGCCCTTCAAAGGCTGTTTATTTTTTCTCTTTAAAACTAAAATGAAAACCCTGCTCTTGTAGCTCATTTGGTTAGATTATCCTCCCAGTGTGACAAGGTTGCAGGTTCTATCCCCAGTCAGGGCACATACAAGAAGCAACCAATGAATGCACAACTAAGTGGAACAACAAATCGAGGCCTCTCTCTCTCTTTCTCAAATAAATACATAAATAAAATTAAAAACACTGAAGCTGTGTATGTGTGTGCATGTGTATTTTATAAAGGATAACATTTAGATAAGCATAAAATGCTCCTGTCAAACTGCTATTTAACTACCGACTACTGACCTAGCAGCATGAAATTATACTCCCCCAGAAAAGAGAGAAGATTCTGAACAACCAATGATCTATTGCCCACACGTTTAGAAACACTTATTATTAACCGTTCAATAGAACAGTTTATGGTCTGGCAATCTTCAAGCTGGTGGCTTATAAACAGAAATGATGTGCGACATGAAGCGTCAGGTCCTTAAAAGATAGCTTCTTACTCTAATTATTTCTTTTCTTCTTCATGTCGGTTGTATGCCATCTTTGAAGAGGCAAATACCACACACTAAGGGAGGGGGAGGACCCTTAGATTATGTAGGGACACAGAGGGGTATCTATTAGAGTAGATGAGATTAGCCTATAGTCGAACTTAAACAGTCAGCCTTTATAATTATGAAAATTGTCAAACAAAAAATAGAGAAAATAGCCTGGCTGGTGTAGCTCAGTGGATTGAGCACAGGCTGGGAACCAGAGGGTCCCAGTTCGATTCCCATTTGGAACACATGCCTGGGTTGCAGGCCAGGTCCCCAGTGAGGGCCACATGAGAGGCGACCATACATTGCTCTTTCTCCCTCCCTTCTCCTCTCTCTGAAAATAAATAAATAAAATCTTAAAAATAAATAAATAAATTCTTTAAAAAAATAGAGAAAATATAATAAACATCCATGTATGTACCACCCAGAATTACCAGAAGTTAATTTATTAGTAATCTACTATAAATAATTTATTTTTTCTCCCTTCTTATAAGTTATTGCTGTTTTGAACTTAGTGTATGTCTTTCCCAGTTGTGTTCTTGCACACGTACTGTAAACGTGTGTGCCAAACAAAAACATTTTTATTGCATTTGAAAGTTTTATATGAAGGACATTATATTATCCACTGGATCCCAAAACTTTCTTGTTAAAAATTTTAAAATTACATTTATTGGGGTGATATTAATTAATAAAATCGTATAGGTTTCAAGCAAACAACTTTCTTTTTTTTGTGTTAGTGTACTTAATTTAATTTTATAATGCTTGTGGATACATTTTGAATCTCTGTCATTATTTTATTTGTGTGTGTTTTAACAAACCTCGATTTTCTTTGCTTTGCCTTATCTTCTTTCTGGCCATCTATTGAGATAATTGAGTTTTATTCTGGCATACATCTTTTCTGTACTGATTTGCAAGTCACACCTATAAAATGGAGATATCTGTAATAGTGTCGACAATAAAAATAAAGCAAAAAAGGTCACTTTAAAAATTCATGCATTATTAATATAATCTAAGATAAATTAAAATTTTCTATTTTTTCCTGGCTATGACAATAAAAACAATGAAATATCTTTTGAGATCTACCTTATTTATTTATTTTGTTTTTAAAATCAGTATTTATGTAGTTTCATCAAAATGCTTTATTGATTTCTTTCTTCACCAGTATTTCTGGTAGTCTGCACTTTTCTGGGTTAAATCTTCTTTTTGTCAAGCATATACTTGAGCAATACTTTTTGCAGGGGCCCTGCAGGAGTCAGGTCCAGCCTCAGAAGTTCAAGTGAAATGCTCATTGTGCAGTTTTCCCCCTAAAATACCCACTCCCAGCACAATTAAAAGTAAGATCTTGCCTATTAGCATGTTGTCTCTAGCAATGTTTAAAATAGACCTTGAAATAAAAAAAATTTCCCAGGAAATCTAAATGATTGGCTTTTTTAATATAAATTTTATTGAATAATCCTTAGTAGTATGGAGAGACTTAACTTCAGAGGCTTGAATTTATACCTAGAAAATTTATTTTAGGTTAGAAAAAAATGTTGTTAGGTTGTGTTTATAATAAGAGATCAACAATGAAAGAATGAATAAAGATAAAACAAATGAATTAAAAAATACCATTTCTTATTTTCTTAAAACATTGAGCTAAAATAATATTAAACAGTAAAATGTAACCTAAATTTTCCTCATGGAAATTTAATTTAATTTTATTCTTTTAACTAAAACCTCATTTCATTTTTTTTAAAATTATTTTATTGTTGTTCAATTACAGTTGTCCGCATTTACCCTCCCCCCCACCCCAGGCAGACCCACCTCCCTCCCTTGCTTCCCCCCTCCCCCTTGGTTTTGTCCATGTGTCCTTCATTGCAGTTCCTGAATACCCTTGTCCCCCTTCTCCCCTTCCCCTTCCCCTCTGGTTACTGCCAGAATGTTCTAAACTTCAATGTCTCTGGTTCTATTTTGTTTCTCTGGTTGTATTTGCTTGCTTACCTCAGAAGGGTCTTGG
>PVJI01023612.1:0-23304 GCA_004026765.1 Micronycteris hirsuta
ATCCTCCTGTTTCTTAGGATGCTCTAGAAAATTAGAAAAGAAAAACTTGGTTGCTTTATTATGTAGAGCAAATTAGCCCTCTCTTTGTCTTATTCCAGGCTTCAGTCAATAAATGTGGATGCAAATGATTTTAATACTTGTGGAGGTGATATTTTGAGGTGGAGAAAATTGTGGGTTGTTCCATTCCACTGAGTTGGAAGCGGGCCCTGCCACTTCTCCTTCAATAAGCTATTCTCATTGCATTTCTTTCTCACCTCACTATTTTATTTAGCCAAATATTTAGGAGTGGTAGCAAAGGGACACTGGAATATGGCCTTTTCCTATGTATGCGTGAAGTTTAGCCAAGAAGGGAATCAGAAGGCATTCTTTTTGAGTCTAAAGAATAAGGGTGGATCACTCAAATAGGAATTTTTATTTTGATTTCTAATATATGTTTACATGCACACACGTATATCTGAGAATCTCTCCCATCCAACCTTCATATAACTGGCTTCCCTAACCCCTCTGGAGAATGTGCCGAATGAGCCCAAGGCATGCTGCTCTCCCGCAGCTAGTAGGCTGACACTCAGAACACTCTCACCAGGAGAGTTAATGCTTACCAATTGTGTGTGTTCCCCACCTGTTCACGCCACTTCTACTTATTCCTGTAATTATGTAACTTAATTAAATATTTTATACATCTTATATAATTGATGAAGTGTGAATATAAAAATGAAAGAATTGTTTCTACTAAAACTATTCTGTGTGCTTTGGAAAAGCTTGATAAAATCAAGCCTCTAAAAATTTTGTTGTGTAGGTGTGAATGAGATATAATAATGGGAATAATTTAGTAAAATATACATCCCTGATGCTTCGTATGTGCCTTTATGTTATCATTATACTTTAAAGAAATGGAAACTGGAAGTTGTAGCTGAGGCATTATGAATGTAATGTACCTAAGCAAAACTTTATAGAACCCCAATCAGAGGACCTATACTCAAGCCCTGGCTCCGTCCTTCAAAAGATTAACCAATAAATATATACATATATTTTAAGATTAAAGAGCAAAGTTTAAGGTATGAATGCATCACTATTTTCTTCCCAACCTATTCTTTCAATTAGCTATTCAGCTATGGGATTATTGTAATGGTGAGAAGCTTCTGCTCTAGGAGCACATCCATGGAATATTAAATACCAAATGCAGATGGACCCTCTGTGTGTTTGGGTGTGTCTAACACCGTCTCACCAGGGTATTGGTGGGGTTTTTAGACAGGAGCATCCAGGGAATTGCTGTTTAGTCTAGTTTTTCTTTGTATGTTCATGTATCTTAGTGTCTCAGGCTGACTCTGGCCTTGTCCAGATCCAGATGGCCTTAGCCACACCTTGGTTCTTGTTAGACTGGTCCCTTCTTGTATCAGAACTAGCATGACACCATGGAGAACACTCAACGTCCACATTGGTAATTACTCCAGGTTAGTCTCTAAGGGGCAGACTTTGGGCTTATGCTGTACAGCCCTATAAACTGCATTCTTAAACTCTAAGAGATTTATATGCTTAATTACTAACTGTAAATGTAATATATGTAATATGTAATATGCTAAATATAAATGTGAGAGGTGTGACTTTCCTTCAGTGTGAACAACAGTTGGTGAATCTCTTCAAGGACCAAGGAAGTGGGATTTTATAGATTTTCTTGCTTTTAAGAGGAAAAAAATATTATATGGCATAGTTTGTCACAGTTGAGGAATTTCTTGCTGGTGGATTCCATTTAACCTTTGCACGCCTACACTTAAGTGAGTTATATAAGCTCCTTAGCCAAGTTCCGTTAAGATTTATTTATTTATTTATTATTTTACAGCACTCATCACTCTCTAATATTATATTATTCCCCAACTATCAGTCTTCTTTTAGTAAGTATGGAGTTCAGTGAAGCAGGTACTGGTAGTTAAGCATTCTTTTAAAAAGTATCATAGTTTAGAATAGTGCTTGGGACATAATTGACATTCAGTACACATTTGTTAAACGAATAAGGTAATGCTAAATGACTTCAGATACTTGAGTCTAAGTGTACCTAGTTCTTAGTTAATCTCTGAGAATTTCCATATATTCCCTTCTGTTGTAGTTTTCATTGTAGATAACATTGGTCTTGGTGACATCTGCCTGCTCTTCTGGAATTTCTTTATTTGCATATTTCTTTATGGAACAAAAGGAGAACATTTTATTAATCAGCATTCTTCTCAGGGAAGGTGACATATTTGTTTAAAGGAAATGCATTAATGGGTACTAAAAAGACCTCCTAATGGGGCCATGACAGTGGGTGTGTCTATTCTGCAGGAGAAGAGAGGACTATCCTGTCTGTTGCTCGGGGAAGATGATGTCGGGAGAGGAAGAGGGAAAAGCAGGGTGGAGGCTGTAAGAGACTGGCTACAAGCCTGTAAATTCTCTGATGTGAACTCTTCCTCTGATTCTACTCCAAAATCTTTCATAAGATTAATTCACCAAATGCTTGGGTTTGAGTGAATATTTTTTTTTTTTTGTGTGTGTGTAAATTTCCTTTGTGAAAATTTACCTGCGGGCTGAGAGTTGCACTAAAATAAACTCAAAGTGGGAACTGAGGCAGCATTATTGATGCTGGTGCACAGAGACAGAGTGATGCTTGGGCAGGAAGTCCTGGTTGCTCCCTGAAGCCACAGGGAGGCCTTAGAATGGCAGGACGTTGGTTGGGTTAAATTTATCTAGCTTTCTGAGGACAGGGGGATTTTTACATACCTCATGTAGAGATGAGCATGCACTGACTGCTATAAACATTCTTTGCAAATGAGTATGTGGGTGAATGAAGAAAGCTTTCTGGGTCAGAATCCCTCTGTACTTCACTTTGGGACTATCATCAGTCAGGGAGCTAGTGAATGAAGTTGTGAAGATGTGGTTCAAGGGATTGTTGATAGTCAGGGGGAGGAGCCACTGCTGTAAACCACCCTCTCCCCCAACCCAAAAGGTGCTGTTCTCTCCTCAGGGTGCTAGGCCAAGGTCCGCACCTTGACCTTGAGGCTTCACCAACTTTCCAACTTTCCAACCACTTCACCAACTTTCAAATAAATTTTTTTGATGTCTATTTTAAAATAGGATGAGTGCTAGTTTTTCTAAATTTAGCAGAAAGGTCTAATTTTCTGGATGATTATTTCCTATTGGCTGCTAAGATGAAAGTGAGCTTTTTATTTAAGAATTGATTTCAGTGAGCCAAAGTTGGTATATTACTATCTAGGTGTAGGCTTTCCTAAAGCCATTGAGTGGCAGACTCTCCAGAGTATATTCAGAGGTCATAGAGCACTAGAGCCATAAAGATACTTAGGCATGGCTTCCTCTTTTGTGCTTTCCAGAGCTTTTGTTCTTATCTCTACTATTGTAATTATCATATCATATCGTATATGAAATTATCACAGCCATCTCTCTCAATTTATTGCAAGCTCCTCAAAATCAGGGACCAAATCTTAATATTTATCTTTTTTCCCAGCACTTTGGACAGGGATCTAGATCATGAAACATGATCATTAAATGTGGGTGGAATGAATGGGCCTGATCTCCTTATTTTCACATGAGGACCCTAAGACTTTCCTGAAGACACAGAGTGAGCTGGTGGCAGAGTTAGGACCAGAAATAACTTTTTCTCTTTATTTTCATTGTTGACAGTATTGCAGATGCCTCTATCCCCTCTGAATCCTCCTCCTTGTCCCTCCTCTTCCTCCCTTTGACCATCACTCCACTGTCAGAAATAACTTCAGGATTCTTTCTTACATTCTCCTTTCAAGAAATTTACTTGGAATAGGGTCCATGCCTTACACATGCACAGAGTAGCACCTAGTGTCATTTAGGCTGTATCCAAAGAGGTGGGTTAACTTGTAGCCTACGTAACTGGAGAAAGGTAGGAAGGTAGTGGTAATTGTATGTTGGCAGCACTGACATAACCTAAGGATCTGAACTGTGGCTTTTCTCACTCATCCCTGAAAAATAACTTTAAGGGGGCAGTCATTAAGAGAACAAATGCTTCTCTGAAGCTGCATAGTAAATATTTTAGAACTATTTTATTTTTTATTTTTAAAAAGATTTTATTTTTATATATTTATTTTCAGAGAAAGGAGGGAGAAAGAGAGGGAGAGAAACATCGATGTGTGGTTGCCTCTCATATGCCCCCAACTGGGGACCTGGCCCTCAACCCAGGCATGTGTCCTGACTGGGAATCAAACCACCACCCTTTGGTTCACAGGCCAGTGCTCAATCCACTGACCCACACCAGCCAGGGCTAGAACTATTTATTCAATAAGGGAACATTGTCTTTGGGGTGAGAGCCAAGGGAGGCAAGGGGCTCCCTGGCTCGTGTCTGCTCTACTGGGAGACTGGAAAATTACTGCTGCAGCTGCTTGTCCCCCCTATACACTGCTTTCTACACAGCAGTCAGAAGGATCCTTCCAGAACACAAGTCCAGTGTTGCTACGTCTCTGCTTAAAACCCTGCAATGGCTTCCTCAGAATCAAAGTGGGGGTTTGACGGTAGTCCGCAAGGTCCTATGTGATGTAGGGGCAACCCTCCTGCACATCCTACTACTCCAACTTTGTCTCTGATGCTGTCGCCCTTGCTTGCTGTGTTTCAGTGCAATGGTCTCTGGCTATTTATTGCACATCCCAAGGACACCACTTATTGCTTGTTCACTGACACTTTCCTCTTTCTGTTGTGCTATGTGTGCCCCAGGTATCTGCACGGCTTTCTTCCTCACTTCATTTAGGGCTTCACTCAAATATTTCCTTCTCAGAGTCTCCCTTAATCATCTTATTTAAAATAGCAGCTCCTCATTCCTATTACCCTGTTATTCTATTTTAGTTTTCTTCATTTGATTCCCTCCCTCCCTCCCTTCTTTTCTTTCTCCCTTTCCTTATTGTGTAGCCCACCCTACTAGAGTAAAGTTCTGTAAGAACAGAGCTTTGTTTCTCTGGTGAAATGCCATATTCCAAATATCTAGAACAATGCCTGACACAGAGCAGTACTCAAGTATTTGTTGAATTAACTGAATGACTTTGTATGGGTTCAGGGAATTCAAAATAATTCAATAAAGCCCAAGTTTAATATCAATAGAAGGGAACATCTGTTTCATAGGGCTTGACATTAGAAAGCTTGAATTCAAATGCTGCTGGCATGTGCTCTGCCTGGCTTTTGGCAAAGTTTTGTCTCTGCATATGGATGAGTGGCATTGAACAGACTATTGCAGAATTATTGTTGGGTTAAGCCCTCTGCACAGTTAATTTTAGGGGTGGAGGTCACTGAAAGCAAAGTTAAATGTCAGATTAGTCTTAGTCTTGATATACCAGCAGCATCTGCAGAAGATGAATGATTTACCTTCTTTTTGATTGTAAATGTTTTTTTTGTACCTTAAAAAAATCATTCTGGTAGAAAATGTCAAGTAGTAAATACCACTACTGACAATTTTCCTTGTGCACTGCACACCAAACTGCATGGTTGATGGAGAGGGATTGAAGCCCTAGGGAAAGTTTGGAAGAGATGGAAACAAATAAAAGCAGGATGGAAAACAGGTTTGTAAAGAAAGTTGTTTCATCTCTATGCCATTCATGCCTGACAGAGCAACAAAGGAGAAGAAATTGCCTAAATTCTGTCTTCCTTTTTCATCCTCTGCTTGGTTTTAGTAGAGAACCACCCAGTGGTTCTTAGCTGGTGGTTTCCATAGCTCTCAGGCCACGTGGCTGTCAAGTAGCTCTAGCTGTTGAGGAAGGCTTGGGTTGAGGTGGGCAGCTGCAGTGTATCCATCCTTTCCAGCCCACCCAGACAGACTGAGATAGGATTTGGGGCCACAGACATGATGAGGCTTCCCCAGCCTCATTAGGATTGGTGGCAAGTGTGTGCTGGTATTCTCATTCTCACTTCTGTCTCCATCATAAAACCTGACAAGAGTCTGTTCTTAAGATTCACACAAATCTAGTTTCTAGTGCCTTTTTTTGGGCTCTTTCTGTCACTTATCAGTTAAATTTGGTCTTCACATGTGATAATAGGAGGATATTATTCAAGGATCGTTTAATTAATAGCTTTTATTATATATATATGTGTGTGTGTGTGTGTGTGTATATATATATATATATATATATATATATATAGTTGAGCGTTCTATCATCCAAATTTATTTTAATAAACTATGAGTCTTTAAGATCACGGCATTTGTGTGATATATCCCAATTGCTGAGGTAATTAAATTAATTCATGAGTTTTTGCTTTATTTACCCATAATATGTGTGTTTATATTCCTATTATATGTGAATATCCCTATTTGACAAAGGGGCTCAAAAGCCTTCTGCAACTTGGTGTATTCACCTCTGTATTCCTCACCGACATTGGGTTAACCTATGTCCCATTTTTACACACGAGAGAATACATGTATCTATTTTTGTACCTTTATTCTACCATCTCTTTTTGCCTGAAATGTTCTTTTTTCCTTCTTTTTCTTTGGCCTCTAATAGAGATATACAAAAAGTCATTAAGATTGTACTTATTTTTTTTTTTAAAGAGCTAGCTCAAAATCTACCTCTTCTGGCAAGCTTTCCCTGGCATTCAAAATTTGTAATCTGATGAGATGCTAAGACCACCCCCTCCCCCAAGGACTGCAGGCAATTTGTTAATGTCACAAGTTTGCCCAGTTGGTCAGAATCCCCAACACTGTCTTGGGTAATGACCAAGACAGGTGTTACCTGCTAGATCTAAATAGCTTGGTCTCAAAGATAAGGTCAGTAGGGCTCAGGGTAGGCTAAGGGAAGGGAGGGACCAGAAAGTGCCTCAGTTAGATTAGTGAGAATACAGCCCCTCTTGAGGGTCCTCCCTATCCTTCTGCATGAGACCACAATCCTTGTGGTATGATAGCATTTTGTGCCTCAATAATAAGGCATTTCAGCCTCAATTTAATCTCTTTCCCAGTGGTTATAAACTTTTTGAGAAAAGGGATAGATTCTTTTTTTAGCCATAATGATTTCTTTTGAAAAAATATTTTATTTATTTATTTTTAGAGAGAGGGGAAGTAAGTGAGAAAGAGAGGGAGAGAAACAACAATGATTGAGAGCTACAATGATTGGTTGCCTCTCACATATCCCCAGCTAGGAACCTGGTCTGCAACCCAAGCATGTGCCCTGGCTGGGAATTGAACCAGCAACCTTTGGATTTGCAGGCTGGTGCTCAATTCACAGAGCCGCAACAGCCAGGATGAAAAGGGATGGATTCTTAATGTTTTTCTTTTTCACAGTGTTTTATACATAGTGGACACTCAATGTTTGTCAGAATGAATGTAAATGGAGAGAGTCAGGATCCAAGGTTCTGCTGTGATCTTTTGGTGCTCCCATCGGAGGGCTGAGCACATCTGCCTGGCTGGGTGTTAATAAGTAAGCTTGTTATTGGAAGCTCTAGAGCTGTTGCAGCGTTGATCCTGGTTGTAGTGGTGAGTTTTCTTATAAGGAATGGTTTTGTCTTCATTTTTAGAAGCTCAGCTTCTGAGGTTGTATCTTTGAGTTTGAGACGGGGTTCTGAACAGGAACTGGGGCTCTGTCAAGAGTGAAAAAATCAATAATCTAATCAAGCCTTAGAATAGACTCAGGACCATGAAATGAAGACTAGTTCCAAATATAACCTCCAGGCACTTTTAATGAAGTAGTCCTAATCTCTTGGACATATTTAAAGAGACCTTCCATAATAGATAGAACATAATGCTCCATTTCTTTGATGACCCTGGACACCCTGTCACTGAAGCTCAGATCTTCCTAGGCCCTTGCTGTGCTCCAGTCAGAATTAGTTACTACCCCTTCTGCTTTTCCTTACCCTTTGTAGCGCTGTTACAAACCTGCTGCTGATTCTATATGTCCTTTCCCCCACTTCAACACAGAGTGTATATAGCTCCCATAATGTTCCTACTCTATAAAGGCCTGGAAGAGACCTCAGTCCAACTCATTGGTTTTATGGGAAGAGACGGCTTGTTTAAGGTTGGGAAGCATCTGTGATCAGAACACAGACCTCCTTAAGCCCAATTTGAGTTTTCTTTCTATTTTTTTTCTGTTACAGACTAAATTTTTGTATCTCCCCCAAATCACTCATTGAGACCAATCCCCAAGGTGTTGGTATTTGGAGGTTGGACATTTAGGAGGTGACTAGGTCAGGAAGGTAGAACCCTCATGAAGGAGTGTAGTGTTCTTATAAGAGACACCAGAGAGCTCCCTCACCCTTTTCATCATGTAAAGGCATAGCAGGAAAACAACTGTCTATGAACCAGGAAGCAGGCTCTCACCAGACACTGAGTCAGCCAGCATCTTAGTCTTGACTTACCAGCTAGCAGAGCTGTGAGAAATACATTTCTATTGTTTATAAGCCACCTGGCCTATCATATTTTGTTATATATATTTTTCATTTGTTAGCCCAAATGGACTAAGAAATCTGATATTGACTTTGATGCTCTTGTTGACTATAAGTGCTGTTCTGAAGGATCTCCGCATCTTAGGTCAACCTATGTTTAATTCTTTGACTGTGGCTTTGGGTAAACTTCTGGAGTCCTATGTTGGAAGAGAAAGCACAGAGGAGAAACAATGCCTTTTTACTTGACACTCTCAAAAGCCTAAAAAGAGAGGAAAATGACTGCAAAGTTGAAATCTAGCTGTGTAAAAATCTTTATTTAATTAAAAGTCAGCTACTGAGAATTTTACAAATAAGAAGTTACTTAATTTGTCCTGGATGCTGTGGCTCAGTTGGTTGGAACATTCTGGTACACCAAAAAGTTTGAGGGTTCAATTCCCGGTGAGGGCACATAGCTAGACTGTAGGTTCAATCTCTGGTTGGGGCGTGAATGGGAAGCAACCAATTGATGTTTCTCTCTCACATCAGTGTTTCTCTTTTTCTCTCTCTTGCTCTCTCAAATCAATAAACACATTTTAAAAAGTATTCACTTAATTAAAAGAACTTGTTGATTTTTCAATGCAGTGTAAATGCTATAATATTACCTTGTTATTTTTATTTGTATAGTGAATAAAATATTTCTTCATGCTTGGATAGGTTCTACCCAGATTTTCAGAAAGGCAAGCTTCTCAGAAAATGCACTTTATTTTGCAGGGGGTCTTTGCCATATAGATGGGTATCTTCTGCTATTTATTTGTGAACATTTGGTTTTTGAAGATAACCCTTGGATAGAGTTGCTTCCTGAGCATATGCATTTAGCTGAAAAGATAAATGTGTGGTCAGAAGCCCTTACCCACCTCTGGTTAAGAATTTTTGTTAATGGTGTTCCAGGTAAGGGTACTGCCTGCTTCAATAGCTCTTATCACTATTTAAAAATAAACAGCAATTGGGTTTTGTCCATATGGAAAACGCAGGCTTTTTGTGATGAATACATTTGGGACTAAGATGCATTGTTATCACCTTCTTTCTTTCCCCTTCCTCCTTTAATGGCTCATTGAGGTGTATTAGCCCAGCTATTCAAGACCACCAATAAAATTAATTCTGGACTGTTCTCCCACTGTGGGCTCCTTTGAACCTTTCTGTGCTTTTCTGTGGGCTCCTATAATTGGATCAGACACGTTGCTAAAATCTTGTGTCTTTTCCCCCCTAAAATGCGAAGTATCCTAACACTCAGACACATATCTATCTACATGTGTGTATTGATTAATCAGCAAACTGGGAGTACAAATGACAGACCACAGGGAACAAAGCTTGCTCCATGAGCCAATTTGGAACCACCAGGTCAGAGAACCCCAGGTAGAATATGTGGGCTCTGGCATATCCCAAATATTCAGAATATCTTCTTATCCTTCCCGACTCTCTTTTCAGAGTTGAAATTATACTCAGAGGGGAGATTATAATAAGAAATCCTTTGGAGAAAAGCCCGAAAAACAACAATTCAGAAGTTTAAACTACAAGTAAGTTTTTCTGAATTCTAATTATTATTATAGAAAAACACAAAGTGTCCACTTGCCCATATCAATATGCTAAATGTTGTGTATCTTCTAGAAGTATTGTCCTGATCCTTGGAATTTCAGACAACCCATTGTCTTCCTTTCTTCTTCCAGAGAATACTTTTTGCCCCTTATCACAGGGTTGTAATACCATCTTCATTTATTCTCATGGGTATTTAAACTCTTTATTGAACTTGTTTAGTAGTTTGTATATTTTGTATAGCTGTCTGATCTGGATTATACATTGCTCCAAAGTAAGTTTATTCCAGAACCTCAGCTCTCTACTTTAGCAAGAGAATAAACTCAGCTCCCTGGTCTGAAGCTCTCTGATGCTTCAGAGCATGCGCAAATTTGATGGCAGATTACCGAGTGTTGGAAAGGAGGGTTATTTGGATCTGTCTTATCATAACTTCTTCCCCCTGATATTTGTCCTAATTCTCTATACACACATGGAACTGGAGGCCTGTGTTTAATAGCATTTCAGATACATTAAGGAACTGAATGGGTTGTTAAGTGTCACAAACAAAAGGAGAATTGAAGCACATCCTCAGTTGTGTGAACAAGGTCTGAGGAATAAGAACCTATCTTCTTGGACATTGTAATAATAATTATTATGATAAAAACAAAATTTAATATGCTATTTTTAAAATATATTTTATTGATTTTGCTATTACAGTTGTCCCATCTGCGTCCCCCTCCCTTATTTCCTTTTGCCCTGCACCCTCCCTCCCACCTGCATTCCCCTCTTTAGTTCATGTCCATGGATCATACATATAAGTTTTTTGGCTTCTCTATTTCCTATACTATTCTTAACCTCCTCCTATTTTGTACCTACCATTTATGCTTCTTATTCCCTGTACCTTTTTCCCTTTCCTTCCTCATTGATAACCCTCCTTGTGATCTCCATTTCTGTAATTCTGTTTGTTTGCTTAGTTTGTTTTTCTTTTTGTTTTTTTTTAGGTTCAGTTGTTGATAGTTGTGAGTTTGTTGACATTTTACTGTTCATATTTTTGATCTTTTTCTTAGATATAGCCCTTTAACATTTCATATAAGAGCTAGGTGATGATGAACTCCTTTAATTTGACCTTATCTGGGAAGCACTTTATCTGCCCTTCCATTCCAAGTGTAGTTTTTCTGGATAGAGTAATCTTGGATGTAGGTTCCTGCCTTTTATGACTTTGAATACTTCTTTCCAGCTCCTTCTTGCCTTCAAGTTTTTTTTTTTTTTTTTTTGAGAATGAGCTCATAGTCTTATGGAAACTCCTTTGTAGGTAACTGTTTCCTTTTCTCTTGTTGCTTCCAAGATTCTTTCCTTATCTTTAATCTTGGGTAATGCAATTATGATATGGCTTGGTGTAGGCTTCCTTGGGTCCAACTTCTTTGGGACTCTCTGAGCTTCCTGGACTTCATGGATGTCTATTTCCTTTGCCAGATTAGGGAAGTTCTCCTTCATTATGTTTTCAAATAAGTTTTCAATTTCTTGTTCTTCCTCTTGTCCTTCTGGCACCCCTATGGTTTAGATGTTGGAACACTTAAAATTGTCCCAGAGGTTCTTAAGCCTCTCCTCTTTTTTTTTTTTGAATTCTTGTTTTCTTCATTCTGTTCTGGTTGAATGTTTATTTCTTCCTTCTGCTCCAAACCATTGATTTGAGTCCCAGTTTCCAACAGGGAACTGCTGGTTCCTTGTACATTTTCCTTTATTTCATTTTTTATAGCCTCCACTTTTTCCCCTATTTTGCAACCATATTCAACCATTTCTGTGAGCATCCTGATGACCAGTGTTTTGAACTGTGCATCTGATACTTTGGCTATCTCTTCATTGCTTAGTTGTATTTTTTCTGGAGCTTTGATCTGTTCTTTCATTTGGGACTTATTTTTTGTCTCTGCACAAGAGTTGCATTGTAAGGGGTGGAGCCTTAGGTAGTCACCAGGGCAGGGCAACCTGTATTGCTGGGTTGTGGCAGTATATGTGGGGGAGACGTCTGAGAGGGAACAATGCTGCTGGTTTGGCTCTTGGTAGGCTTTCAGTCACTTCCTCTGCTACCCACAGGCAAATTGGATCCTTCTGGTGCTGATTCCCAGGTGGGTGGGTTTGTGTACATTCTAGGACCCTGTGGGTCTCTCCAATGAACTCTCCTGTGAGGCTGGTAGTTTCTCCCACTGCTGCAACCCCCACAGGTTTTTTCAGTGAGAGGTTTTGAGGCTTTATTTCCCCATGCTGGAACCCTGGGTTGCACGATCTGTCTTGCTCCCTAGTTTTTCCTCCTGGTTTATCCACACACAAATGTGGGAAAACCTCCTCCACCAACTGCCACCTCGCCTGCCCAGATCCTCCAGCTGCCACTTTGCTGTGGGTCCTCTCCACCCCAGCTGCCCATTTCTGCCCATCCTACTAGTCTGGATGAATGTTTCTTTTACTCCTTGGTTGTCAGATTTCCTTTCAGTTCAATTTTCTGGCAGTTCTGGTTGTTTTTGTTTTTAAATTTGTTGTTGTCCTCCTTCTGGTTGTGTGAGGAGGCACAGTGTGTCTGCCTATGCCCTTCACCTTGGCCAGAAGTCCTTAATATGCTATTTATTAAACACTGTGAGTCAAGCTGTACGCAATGTGCTTTCTTTATTTTTTTTACTGTTTTTTATTTTAAAATTTATTGTTCAAGTACAATTGTCTCCATTTTCCCTCCACCACTCTCCCCTGCCCCACCCACCCCTACCTCCCACCCTCAATCCTACCCCCTTTTGGCTTTGTCCATGGGTCCTTTATACATGTTCCTTGATGACCCTTCCCCTCTTTCCCCCCATTTTCCTCTATACCCCTCCTCTCTGGTTACTGTCAGCTTGTTCTTTATTTTAATGTCTCTGGTTATATTTTGCTTGCTTGTTTGTTTTGTTGATTAGGTTCCACTTATATGCTAATGTAATTTACTACTCACCACAATTCTATGGTTTAGGTACTATTATTAGTCCCCTTCAGGGGAAAGTAAATTTAGATTGATGAAGGTCAGGTGCTTGTCCAAAGTCATCTAGTGATGGGGTTGGGATAGGAACCCTGAATGTCTGGCTCCAGAACCCTTGCTTTTAACCACTAATCAACATAACCCGAGTTTTACTGGCAGCTTTGAAATTATATCATCTATTTTGGAGAAATAAAACCATGTGTGCACTGCTGGCAAGTTCTAGATTGGACAGTACGGCATGGCTCTTTAAGAGCTCAGGCCTGGGGGTCAGGTCATGGTGGAATCCAGCTCTGCCTTTTGGGAGCTGGATGAACTGGGCTAATTATGTAAACTCTCTGAGCCTTTATCTGGAAATGGGGAAAAAATAATAGTGCCTGCCACACAGGGTGGTTCTGAGGTTTAATTGAGATAATGTGCACAAAACATTTCTCAGTGTCTGGCACAAGTTCTCCCTAAATAGTGATGATTACTATTATTATTAATAGAGTCTTTGTACTTGGCAAGTGAAGCTTTGACACCCAGGGACAGGATTCAGCTCTAAGTTCCCTGTGTGGCTCCAGTGGGTGGCCAGAAAGGGGCATTACTTCTCCCTACTCCCAGCAAAGCTAAGGCTTTCTCAGAAAAAGGTCCAGGCTCAGCCCAGGGTGAGTTTGCCACTATGATGTTTGATGCTGGCTCCACATTAGAATTACCTGGAAGCTTTGAAAACTCTTGATGCCTAGGAACACCTCAGATGATTAAATCAGAATTCCTAGGGCATCAGTATATGTTAAAGCTCCCCAGGTGAATCCAGTGTGCAAGTCAAACTTGAGAAACATTTTTTGGTGACTGAAAGATGATCCCAGATGGTATCTTTCAGAATTATGAGCATTACACAGCTGGGAAATGCAGAAGTCAGAGAGACTGATAAAGAAAATCATACTAGTTTCCAGGCATTCTGCATACAACATCCTAGCACATTTGGTGACATAGTTTGAATAGATCTTGCAGCAGAGATAGTTTGAACAGATCTTGCAGCAGGCATCAGTTAGAAATACTAGGTGCTAGATGGAGAATTTGAATAGAAATTCAAACCTAGATTTAGTCCAGTTCTACATTTCCAAGATTGAAAATATCTCATGCCATGTTGGGGCCTCAGTTTCTCCAGCACGATGGGAATCATGATGCCTGGGCCGCCTAAACAAGTATTAGTCACATTTCTTAAGTACCTGTTATTGGGGAGGGGTACTCTCGCCCTTCTGTTATTCACTTCCGGGGGACTAAAACAAGTAGTTTTGATTTGAGTTTAGGGTTTTCCCTGGGAGAGGGGAATGCTATAGAGGCAGAAACCTAAATTTCACCTGTTCTGTAGCACCTCCTGCTCTTACATGGGAAGTGTTTAAGATAGTCTTCTTCTGTCCAGCAAATGGAACTCTCTTCAGTCCCAACATTCCTAATTGATGGGCAATAATTTATGCAGGTTCTCAGCATAGTTTATTTCAACTTTGGAGTAATTTGCTTCCCAGTTAGCTACTGTTCTTGTGTTACAGTTTCTCCTAGAGGGAACACTGAAGTAGGAGGGTAGTGACAGGATTACCCTACTCCTTTCTCAAATCAACATCACTGTACTAGAAGGAGCTATGTGTGTGCAGGTGTGTATTTTGGAGAGGGGGGATAGATATAAAGGGAATCTAGAATTTGACAGGGGAGAAAAGTCATGTAGAAGGGTATTCATGAAATTAGACCACATTCTTACACCATACACAAGAATGAACTCAAAATGGATTAAAGACTTAAAATGTAAAACTCTAAACCATAAAAATACTAGAAGAAAACATAGGCAGTGATATTGCCATTTTTTATGGCAATATTTTTTCTGATATGTCTCCCCAGGCAAAGGAAACAAAAGAAAAGATAAACAAATGGGACTACATCAAACTAAAAAGTTTTTGCACAGCAAAGGAAAACATCAACACAATGAAAAAACAACACACTGAATGGGAGAACATATTCACCAGTGATACATCTGATAAGGAATTAATATCCAAAATTTATAAAGATCTTATATAACTCAAAACCAACCTCCCCCCCCCAAACCCCAAAGGATCTGAATAGACACTTTCCCAAAGAGGATATAGAGATGGCTGATATACATATGAAAAGATGCTCAATGTCAGTAATTATCAGAGAAATGTAAATTAAAACGACAATGAGGTATCACCTCACATCTGGCAGAATGGCCATCATCAATAAACCCATAAAAAATAAGTGTTGGTGAGGATGTGGAAAAAAGGGAATGCTCGTGCACTGTTGGTGGGAATGCAGACTGGTGCAGTCACCCACTATGGAAAACAGTATGGAGTTTCATCAAAAAATTAAAAATGGAACTTCCCTATGACCCAGTGATTCCACTTCTGGGAATATAGCTGAAGAAACCCAAAACACTGACTTGAAAGAATATATGTACCCCTATATTCATAGCAGCATTATTTACAATAGCCAGGATATGGAAGCAGCCCAAGTGTCTACCAGTAGATGAGTGGATAAACAAGCTGTGGTACATTTACACAATGAAATATGACTCAACAATAAAAAAGAAAGAAAAAAACTTACCTTTTGTGATAACGTGGATGGACCTGGAGAGTGCTATGCTAAGTGAAATAAGCCAAGCTGAGAAAGACAAAAGCCATATGATTTCACTTATATGTGGAATCCAATGAACAACTTAAACAAAACAGAAATAGACTCATAGATACAGAAAATGGACTGACAGCTGTCAGAGGGGAGGGACCTTAGGGGGCTGAGTCAAAAGATGAAGGGATTAAGCAAATCCCCCAAAACTCATAGACACACCGACAGCAGTATGGTTACCAGAAGGAAGGGGCCTGGTGGTGTAGTAAAGGGCAAAGGGGGTCAAATAAAGGGTGATGGAAGAGGATTTGACTTTGGGTGGTTGGCACACAATACAATATACAAATGTTGTATCATAGAATTGTACACTTGAAACCTATATAATTTTATTAACCAATGTCACCCCAATAAATTTAATTAAAAATAAAAAATGATTCAACAAATTATTATTATTATTTTTTTTAATTACTTTATTGTTATTCAATTACAGTTATTTGCATCCTCTCCCTCCCCTCCCCCCAACAAATTATTTTTTAATAAAGATTTTATTTATTTATTTTTAGAGAGAGGGAAAGGGAGGGAGAAATAGAGATACATTGATGTGTGAGAGATACATCAATCATCCAGCCACCCAGGCATCTGCCCTGACTGAGAATTGAACCAGCGACCTTTAGGTTTGCAGGCTGGCACTCGATTTGAGCCACACCAGCCAGGGAGCTTCAACTAAATCAAATTTTAAAATACAGACATGTAACAACTGCTCAGTTAAAGGCTTTTAATTCTAATGGCTTTTGAAAAATTATGTCACCTTTTGGTCTCTTCCCCTTTTTTGGTCTGTGTATAATGACTTTTTCACCTATATATACACTACATAAATGCAATATAAAAAGTGTGTTTTTACATATGGTTTTGGGCAAAATACACTCACCAATGTACACGACACAGCAGTTTCTAGTCAGAGAGTATCAGACGGAGTAAATTTGAGTTTCACATCATCTTTGATGAAACAAAAATGTTTTGCTTTGTGTGCAAATGCCAAGTGCCGGGGATGCAGTGTTAGCACCTTCTCACGACTCTCCAGCAATTGCGTGTGTGTGCTAGTGCCACATTTTGCAGTGTTCTCTTATTTAGCTTTTATTTTGCCTGGAGGGTGTTTTTCTGTGTTATAACTTTATTTTCAAGTACAATCTGAGTGCAAGATAACCATGAACCCCCCAAAGGTTGAAACATTGATGAAGAAAAGGATGTAGAAAAAAGGCAAAAAATGACTACAATAAACCTTCATCATATTCACATTATATTTTATATGCAAACTGTATTTATTTACTTTCAAATGATTGTTTATTACCTATATACCATACTTGTTTTTATTGTTCAATTGCTGTACCTTCTTTTTTTTAAACCTGAGAAAATGGTCTGGGTGTCTTGATTTGGAATGGGACAATCGCAGTGTTTCCTATTCTAATAGATGGATTTTTTTTTACTTAATGGCTTTTCACTTCACAGTCAGTGTTTCCAGGAATAAATGTTAAGTCCTTAATAGGGATCAGTGTATCAATCTGTCAGCCAAAACAAAGGCTCTGTGAGGACTGGGTTTGGCCAGAGGATGCTACATTTAGTGGAATAATGGCTGCAAAAGTGCTGTAAAAACGTTAAAGTGCTGAACAGGCACGAGGGCGATTATTCCAGGACTTCCACTGTCCGGGGTTGGGGGCAGCACTTCTATTCCTTAGGGACAATCTTTTTCATTAGCACCCCTTTCCCCACAGTTTTTCCCTAGCCCCCCCTCCCCTTCACGATCCACAGGGTCTGGAATCAAATTTGAACTTTCTGCTCATTTCCTTCTGAGACCAGCTTTGTGAGCCTCCAGGTCAAGCTAGGAACCGGGACATGGGCTTGTTAATTGCCTGGGCATTGTGTGAGCCAGTGGAGAGGACAGGGATTTGGGAGTTAGGAGATTGGGGTGGGCTCAGGCTTTGGCTGTGCTACGTTGTTTGACTTTAAGGAAGTTGCTTAACTTTGTTGTACTCGGCAAATATTTATTATTATTATTATTATTACTATTACTTCTATTATCAACATTATCAACATTTTGTAAGGCTAAATGAGAAGACCTCTAAGTTCTTTTGCATAGAAGCAGAATCCTTCAAAGTCAGGCATGGTGTTCTTATTGTCAACACTTTTTCCTTCATTGAACGTCAAAGCCCTGCTGAGTACCAGAGACACCGTTCTAGGCACTGAGGGTTGAACAGTTAGCCAAAGAATCCTTGCTCTCAGTGAGCTCGCATACTTGTGGTTGCATCAGAGATAATCTTTGCTTGTTTAACACCTGCTACTGCCTGGGTAAGTGTATTCAGATACTCCATGGAGAGACACTCAGTATTAGGAAAGAAGGCATTCTCAGTGGTATACAGGAATTAAAAGGAACTATTTAAAAAATTCAGCATGAATTTACCTGGGCTAGTGGGTGACGTTGATTGGGAGGTTTGAGACACCGACTTTGTAAATTGGTTTGCTCTCTGTTGGTGTTTACAAGGTGCTGCTGGTCACGGATGAATGGCTAGCATCGGGCCCAGACAGCATTTTCACATGGAGCCGTGTTGTAGCAGACCGGAGAGTCAGGCTGCGGGATAAATCGGTCACGTGAGCAGCCACATCAATGAGCTGAAACTAGTCAAATCATGAAGAAATCAGTAGTGTTACATTTATGGGTGATTCTCTCCAAAAGATGTCCAGTCTCTACTTTTCAGGGAAGCTTGGTAAAACATCTTTCCTTGGTGAAAATAGCTTCTTTTTACTTTGCCTTTGAGGTTCCCTGATTTTTCTTGTGGACTTAATGTTTCAAATACTTTTGGCACATTTCTCTCCTCCTAATTCATCTTCTTTTTCTTCCACCTCTTCCTTTTTTCCTTCTTTCTTCTGTTTTTTTTTGTCTTTTCCATTTCCCTTCTGCTCTTCTTCCTCCTTCCTTAATTAAGTAGAAAATGATTATAAGGATCTGTGATAAATTAATGTTCCCATTGGGGATTTAAAATGTAACCTTTTTAAATACCCTCAAGAAAACAAAGCCAAGGTAGCTTTGACATGAAGGAACCTGGGCATCATACCCACTTTTCTAAATAGAAGAAAGGCCAGAGATAGCTTGAAAAAGAGCTGATGCCTGGAAAGAGCAACATAGTCTTCTTGTGTTGCTTTAAACAAGGCAGATCCCTGTTTAAACTAAAAGAGTTAAATGCTTACCATCATCTAGAAATGGATCAATCATAAGAGCAAAATTGGTTATAGCAACTGAGGCTGTCTTAATGGACCATTGTCAAGTGGTTAGAGAATGACAACAACAACAATAAAAAAAACAAAAAAATGACTAACAATAAATCTTAATAGCAGCCACTTAGTTAAGATCTTTGAGGTAAGTCAGTTGGACTGTATCTTTTCTTTTGTAATTGTTGATGTACCGTTGCCTTGACAAGGTTTCTCTGTGCTTGTATGCATGTAGTTCATTGAGGTCCTTCACCAGAAATGCCCTGGTTAAGGTCACTCTTCCACTTACCCTAAGGATGCTGTTGAAAATGTTGTGACTATATCCTGCAGTGTCTTGAATATGGAATCTTATGTGAAAAATATTTTTTCTTCTTGCAGAGTGCTTAGAAAGGCTTTGTTTCTTTTAAAGAGACGTTTTTAGGTATTTTATGTTTTTGGTCTGTTTGGACAATAAGAGCTACCCATGTCTTCATTTTCCCTTTGGTGTCCAGGATGCTGAGAGTCAAATCTGATAGTCAACCAACTGTGCAGATCCTTATGGCTTGCATATCCATTGGTATCCATTCCTCATCATTGGTCTTTTCCTACTCTTATTTATAGTTTATTTCTGATCTGGATTTTTAAAACTTACCATCCCCCTCCCATCACATGTTGCTTGGTTTTCACAGGGGATAGCCACAAGTCACTTGTGAAATTCCTGTCTTTCTACCCAAACTGGCATTAACTGGGCTCAGGTTCTCATATCTCTCCGGAGAGTTTCTGCAGCAGTCTCCCATTTGAGCTCACAGCCTCCTGCGTTATCTCCATGCTATCCTTTCTGCTGGAGTTCTCATCTGAGAGTTCAAATCTAAGCATGATGCTCCTATGCTCAAAACCCTGCCTGACTCCCTCTTTCTGTGGAAAAACCAAGTTACCTATGATCTGCCCTAACTATGGCTCTTGTCTTAATATAAGCTCCCTTTTATATACTTCATACTTCTGTAAATTTTATTGAGTAGCAATATAATTATTATAATTTTCACTGCAGTAGTAATTTTTATACCCAGTAGCATGGGGATTTAGCAGATTTCATTTATCAAAAACTGGATGCACAACACATCCATCTACCTGAGAGGAAAGAGAGTACACAAGGGGGTTGAAGGATAGAAACATTGTCAATTGGTTGAGGCCACATGGCGCCAGTTTGGCAATTTAGTCATATCCAGAAGCTAATTAACTATACTGAACATTTGTCAGCCTAAATATTTTCTAGGCTTCTCCCTCATACTTTCTTTATACCAGAGGGAATTGAGAGCATAAATAGCAGCCTACCAACCTTCTTGCTTGATCTCAACTTCCTCCCTAAACCCCTTTGTCACCTTCTTTTAGTTAGAAGCAAGATAGTTTTACATACTATAGTTCAGTTGGAGTTAAAATTTTTTGTAGTCTCTGGATTAGCCAGCTATGCCATCCTGAGTAATTTCAGTCTTAGAATTCTGGATAAAATGAGAGTGCTGGATCGGGTTGTCTCAAACCATTCTTCCAGCTTTCTAAATCTAAATGGAATGTTCTTTAAAAAAGAATAAGCAAAGATAGAGATCTTATGCGTTCATTCAATAGGAAATATTTATTGAGCACCTATTGTATGCCAAACATGGTATAACCTATGGGATACCGAGTTCAAGTAACAATTATTTTGCCATCACAGAGCTGGAAGTTTAATTGGGGGTTTACATAGTATCCATAGCACAAGGTAGGATGTATTAGAGTGTATTAGAGTGTTAGAGTGAGGTCAACCCTTATATCATCTGGTATCTCCTCAAAGAATGTTCATGGGCTAGCAGCTTCAGATTCTCCTGGGTAGAATCTCAAGCCCTACTTTTGACCCACTGAATCAGAACCTTCATTTTAACCAGATCCCCAAGTGATTAATATTCTTGTAAAAAATTGAGAAGCAGAGATCTTGTCCAAAGTCATCATTTTATGGCTGTATAAACAGGTCCTGAAGGATGAAATAACTTTGCTGTTTCAGTGGGATAGTTAGAACTTGAACCCACAACCCCTGGTTCTTGGTGGGACATGTCTACAGTGTGTCATCTCTTGTTATAAGGCACTAAGGGACTTCAGAGAAAAGCAATAATTGAAAACTATGTTCATTTTGATTATAACATGTACCTATGAACCCAAACTTTGCAATGCCAGCCACATTGGGGGTTCAGCCTGATTTAGCCTGCCGTACTTGCATGGATCACACGAACTGCTCTTTCTCACTAACAAAATCCATGCCATGTCTCTTTAAAATGCAGAAATGTTGACAGTCACCAAAGGGGAGAGGAAACTTCCTGGTCCTGCAGAAGAAATTCCCAGGCTAGGTTAATACTTTGTCATGAGATCTATCACCATCAATGAGGAAAAACCCAAATACCTCCAAGCACACTCTTGAGAGAGGGTCACAAAAATCATCTGCCTGCATGTACAGTCTGTGGAAAGAACTCTCCCAAATGGGCCCTGTAGGCTGAGTGGAAAGCATGAAAGTGAAATGAGATTCCAGTTTCTCAATGAGCCTTTCTGTGTCCTAGCAGGTAGAAACAGTTCTACCCAGCTTTGGTAGAGAATTCACAGGGTTAACAACTAAAGAATGGAGTTCATGTAATCAATATAGTCCTCTGGCTTTATTGATTAGAATCACCTGCTTATTTTGCAGCTAAGATTTTTTTTATCCCATTCAAAACAAAGACACCCTAGGGGACCATTAAGTAAATAGGCATTTAAGACTTTTTTCATTGCTAAGAAAGTAGTTAATTATTATTAGTGCCTAAAAGTCTCAATTCAGACAGAACACCTGAATGAACACACTGCTGAAACGGTAGTGACACGTCTGCTATAAATGGATGCCAATTTGCAGTTTATTGAAAAAACGCTGCTTACTCCTTAGAGTTGTTGGGGAGGGGTGTGACTCCACATTTAACTCCTGAAAAAAAAATGAGACTTGGCAGAGCTCTTCTTCAAAGGAGCTGGGGTGGAACAGTTTTTCCAAATATCCCACATCCCTGGTGGACACCGCTGTTGTGTGCACAGGTAGTTCACTGCAGAGCCTGCCTAAAGAAACAGATGGCCGGTATGGGAACCCTTCGAAGATATCAGGTCAATTTCATTTTATTTAGAGAGCATTCATTGTTCTGCTTCAGGAAAACAAATCAAATGCAGACTGAGTAACTTGCTTCTTCTTGTTTGGGGTAATACTCGGGATTTAATACCACTTAATGATCTATTATTTCTCCTTGTTTGTTAATTACAAAAAAAAAATCAGCACACACATATTTACGGAGAATCTACTATGTATAAGCAATTGTGTACAGTACTTTTGAAGTATAATGATAATACCTAGAGATTATTAGTATTTTTGTATTTATAAAATACCATGTTTTTTGGACTATAAGACACACTTTCCCCCCCCAAATTTGGGATAAAAATGGGGGTGCATCTTATAGTCTGAATGTAGTTTACCTGGCTCTCATTGGTGAAATATTATGTTATTTATGTTATTAAATATTTTACCACATTTTTTTCCTTCAAAAAATTTTTCCCTATTTTCCTCCTCTAAAACCTAGATGTGTCTTATGATCCAGTGTGGCTTATAGTCCGAAAAACATGGTAGTTTCATATCTGATCTTCATAACATGCTTCTGGATTCACAAGTCAGAGGTCTACTCACCACATTTTGCAAAATCCTTGAGACATTGAGTTGCCATATGACTCAGAAATTCTACTCCTAGGGATACACCCAAGAGAATTGAAAACATATGTTCACACAAAAACTGGTACATGCACATTCATAGCAGCATTATACATAATAGCCTAAAAAGTGGAAACAATCCAAACAAGCATCAAGGGATGAATGGATAAACAAAATGTAGTATATGCATATGATGGAAAAATATTTATCAATAATAGGGAATGAATTACTGATATGTGTTTCAACATGGATGAACTTTGAAAACATTATTATACATGAAAGAATACCGACACAAAAGGCCACACACTGTATGATTTCATTTACATGAAGTACCCAGAATAGGCAAATTCACAGAGACAGAAAGTAGATAGATTAGTGATAGCCACAGGCTAGGAGTGGGAGTGGGGAATTGAGGACAACTGCCAATGGGTTTGGAGTTTCTTTTTGGGGTGGTAAAAATGTTACAGAATTAGATAGTGGTGATAGTTGCACAACCTTGTGGATATACTGAAAACCATTAAATTGTACACTTTAAAAGTGAATTGTATGGTATGTAATTATATTTCAACTAAAGATAAAAATGTTTTTACTAATCACTTACTCTGTGGCAGAAATGTGGCAAGTACTCATGTTTTTTAAATGCCGGACAAATGTCCAGATTCTGTTGCCATGGCTAATACACATTTTCTGAATTAAATGGAGATATAGTACTTGTCTTCAAGGACCTTGCATATATGTATATGAAAAGATAAAAACTTGGAAATAAATGATAGGTCAGAATGAGTTGTATAAATGAAGCGTTCTCAAAGTT
>PVJI01023613.1:0-23175 GCA_004026765.1 Micronycteris hirsuta
TGTGGGTTACCTGCTAAGTCTTTCCTGATACTCCAAGGGCACCTAGGAAGCAGAGAGGAAGCCTGGGAGGAAGGGTGGGATGAGGAAAAGGATGTGCAGAGGAGTGTTGAAAGAGCACAGATCTGTTTTCCTATTTCGTCCGGTGCTCAGAGACCTATCTCTTGTATTCCCAAACCCTGGGATTGCAAGCGTGATGAGAAACTCATGATCTGCAGATATTTTTTCAATTTCGGCTCCAAATGCAGTCTCGGGATTCTCCAGCCACGTGCTCAAACTGTTGTTATTGGCTTAGAGGGACATTAAAGTGAATAACACTTCTTTGCACATTTTGAAAAACTGGAACCTGTAGAAAAATATTTATATGATAAAAAAAATTCACCTATCACCCCATCACCTCATAGAAGCATTACAATAAATACTCTTAGTATTTTGGTGTATTTCCCTTTTCTATGTGCATTATCATATGTGGCTGAAATTAGCCTGTATATACAATTTTATATCTGACATATTTAAAATTGTGTGATACACATTTTCCCTATGATTAAAAATCTTTGTAGATCTTTTTAATGGTTACATAAAATTTCTTTTTGTGGGTATACCGTAATTTGGTTAACATTTACGTATTATTATGTAATTATTCTAGTTCTAGTATTCCACTATGAAATACTGTGAACACTATCTCTGCATATAAATCTTTGTATCAACTTTGAACTATTTTCTTAGGACCCTAAACGTGAAAGTTAGAGGATCTCAACATTTTCAGGAGTCATGTTGGCATGTTGCCTGCTGTCAAATCACTTTCTGAAAACCTGGGTTCCATTCACACTCCAACTAGCAGAGAAGGGGAGCACAACTTCTAGTGTACATGTTATTTACTTTATTGAATAAAATGAATGACAGTTATCTGTTTACTGAACCCTTACTGGCACTGTTATCATAAACAATACAAACTAAGAAAACAACAATGACATCAGTAACAATACATATCTTGCTAATTGGCACACAAAGAATTCCTTTAGCTGTTACAATTTGCATTTCATTGAAGACTGGTTCTCATGTTTATTAGCTGTTAGGTTTTCCTCTTCGGTGAATCATCAGCTACTTTTCTGGGTCTGGAAACATATGGAAGGTACTGGGATTATACCCTAAGAATCCTGAGAAACCAATTCAAAAAAACCTCTGCACTCCAATGTTCATAGCAGCACATTTCACAATAGCCAAGTGCTGGAAACAACCTAAGTGCCCATCTACAAATGAATGGATCAAGAAACTATGGTACATTTACACAATGGAATTCTACGCAGCAGAAAGGAAGAAGGAGCTTATACCCTTTGCAACAGCATGGATGGAACTGGAGAGCATTATGCTAAGTGAAGTAAGCCAGGCGGTGTGGAAGGAATTGTTTCTTTGCTGACACCTGGAACTGCCCAGGGGAAGGCTAGCATTTGTAACCTGTACGTGGGAGACCGGCTCAGGCCCCAAAGAGAATCTTCCTTTATTAGCTGTGAATAAAAAAAGTCTCTAAAAAGGACTTGAGTACAAATGGTTTTTCCAGAGAGCTATCCAAAATCCATTGGAATCTCCAATGATGCTGGAAAACCCTTGAAAAATAGTGTTTAGATTTTTCAAGGGTGTTCTAATTGACCCACTAGTGTTCTGTATTGACCCACTAACTCCTTCCAACCACTCTCAGGAGTAGGTACTATTATTATCATCCCTGTTTTTCGGGTGAGAAAAATAAAGAATAGAGTGACTAAACAACATGCTCAGAATCACACTACCACAGTCTGCACACACAGTCTGATTCCTTCACCACTATGCTGCCTTGTCCTACCACACAGGTCAGAAATACCGCCTACACAAGGCAGGTGGTCCCAGTCTAAGCCTTTTTCAAATCCAGTGTTTTTCCTTCATACTTTGCACTAAATTAAATAATTACCTGTGCAGTGCTTTCTTAATTGTCTCTCCTGCTAGAACTTAAGCTCCCTGAGGGCAGGCATTTTTTAGTCTCACTAACATCTTATTCCCAGCAGCTATCAGGTGCCTGTGGACAGTATATGCACATTAAATACATGAATGCCATCTCTTTAGTGGGTGTTTGACTGGGGCCAGTAGATATCTGTGTGTGGCCATGTAATTGGAAGTGAGGGAGGGAGAGGGTACGTGAACGACCAAGTGGTTGGGCTGCAGGCTTTGCCCTCCCCGTGGGTGGAGGCCCTGTGCTGATCCTCCCACGCTCTGTCCACACGGTGTTTCATCGCCAAGTGCTTATTCTTGGTGTCACCTTGCTGAATCTGTGAGCATGGACTGTCACAATGGATCCTGATGACTTAATTTAATTCTGATACTTTACAGAGTCACCTGATCTCAGGAACCATGTAGCCCACCCAGCGTGAGTAAGCAGGTGTGAGATTGAAGAATTTCGTTAAAGCAAAGGCTAATTTATGAGCTTCCTGCTGTCTGAGTGCCCAGTCAGCACTTTGTCACCGCAGCGTCAGGGTTTATTCAGTTGTGTTAAGAAATTTTTGTGTCATCTTATAGTTCCAGCTCAAGGATCTGACACATTCAAAGCACAAAGGCAAAGCACCAAGAAGTGAGTGTGAGGGTCCAAACCCTCCATTTCAGACTCTTCCCTGGTGACCCTCTGAATGTACCTCCAGAGTGTCTTTAGATCAGCATTGTGAAATGGAGAGGGTATGAACTGCCCATGTGATTTTACATTTTCTTAAAAAAGTAAAAAATAAACCAGATGAAATGAATTTTAATAACATACTGATTTAACCCAATATATCTAAAGTATTACCATTTGATCATGCAATGATACAAAGCAATCATTGATGAGACATTAAAAATGACAGCGTGGCATCACACACACTATAGGACAGTGTCTTATGGGATGCAGTGGGTAAAGGGAAATGTAGTTCTTCAAAACAATAAATTTCTGTTTATCAGAGAATATTTTATACTGCTTTAGTTTTAAAATATAAATTATAATTAAAATTATATTAAACATTCAGTTCCCCAGTCTCATTAGCCGCAGTTCAGGACTCACACTTAGCTACGGGCTACTACTGGCATATTGGACAGCAGAGCTGTGGAGAGCTCCCGAGAGGGGCCTTTGTGGTGACAGATGACTTGTCATTCCCTTTGGGGCTAGTCTGATGTGTAGATGTCCTGGAGGTTCTGGGAAATCCCTGGTTCATTCTCAGACCCGAGGACTTCCAGGAGTTTGTATTGATTCTTGAGAGTTGTTTGAAGGGATTGGAGATCTGTTTTTCAGTTTGTGTGAGTTTTTAGAGATCTCTCCAAATTTACGTTAGAGAAAACTCTGTTATAGTTTGTTCTTTTTTGACAGTAGAATGCAATAGTTCCTTGAAAGTCAAGTTTCAGGATCCAAGTCCTGGATCACCACTTACTGGTCATATGACCTTGAGCACACGACCTAATCTCTTTATGCCTGTCTTCTCATCTGTAAAAGGAGGATTGCAATAGTATTTTATGTGGATTATTATGAAGAGTAAATACATTTACACATGTAAAGTGCTTATATGTGCTTGGCACACACTAAACTCTCAGAAAGTGTTAGCTATTATTATTATTAATCGCAAGCTAAATGCAGTCTCTGAAATTCAGAGCTTAGTTGGTGCTGTTCCCTCTGAGGCAGATACTCCACCTGGATAGTGCTATCATCCTTTGGCTTCTGGCTTAGATTTCATTTTTCCAAGGGAAATCTTCCCTTACTTCTCAGACTGGTTTAGGTGTTATGGGTTTCCACAGCAGCCTACTCTCTCCCTTTTATAACTCTTATTATTTAATATATGTTTATTTGCTTATCTGTATCTGACCTGTAAAGGTATTTCTCTACTTTGCTCTTCATTGTATCCCTAGAGCCTGGCATATGATATTTGTGAAATGATAAAAATAATAGTAGTGCCCTGGCTGGTGTAGCTCAGTGGATTGAGCGCAGGCTGTGAAACAAAGGGTCGCTTGTTCAATTCCCAGTCAGGGCACATGCCTGGGTCGTGGCGCCAGGTCCCCAGTGGGGGTCATGTGAGAGGCAACCACACATTGATATTGCTCTTCCTCTCTTTCTTCCTCCCTTCTCCTCTCTAAAAATAAATAAATAAAATCTTTTTAAAAAGTTGTTAAAAAAATAATAGTAGTATTTGCTAACATTTCCTGAACACTCATTAATTCAAGTTCACACAATCCTCAATTACAAGTTTTTTTTTAAAAGATCGTTTTACTTATTTTTAGAGAGAAGGGAAGAGAGGGAGAAAGAGAGGAAGAGAAACATCAATGTTTGGTTGCCTCTCATGTGGCCCCCACTAGGAACCTGGCCTGCAACCCACGCATGTGCCCTGATTGGGAATCAAACCAGTGACCCTTTGGTTCACAGCACTCACTCAGTCCACTGAGCTACACCAGCCAGGCCTCAATTACAAGTTTTTGAGAAAGCTGCTATTATTTCCACTTCATAAATCAGGAGATTAAGGCTTAGGGAGGTAAAATAAATTCTACAAAGATGGTCAGATAACAAATGGCAGAGCCAGAATTTGAACCCAACTTATCTGACTCTGAGCTCATACTCTCAGTGGATCATCTGGAGTGGGAACCCCATGAATGGTCCCTCCAGCAGGACCTTGAACCTATTAGACTAGAGTTCCTCATTTCTTGTCTAAGGGCTCAGGCCCTAATTTTTACTTCTTTTTAAAAATAATCCTCATCTGAGATGTTTATTGATTTTAGAGAGAGAGGAAGAGAGAGAGAGACAGAGACAGAGATCGAGAGAATGAGAGAGCAAGAAAGAAATCTTGATATGAGAGAAACATTGATTGGCTTCCTTCACATATATGCCCCCCACTGAGGATTGGATCTATAACCTAGGTATATGCTCTGAATACTGATTAAATCCACAACCTTTTGGCGTTTTGAATGACGCTCCAACTAACTGAGCCATCTGGCCAAGACTTGACTTCTTTACACTATCCTCCTTAAGCAATCCTTCTGACACCTTCATTCTCACTCTTCACCATAATTTAGACTGGAAGGACTGAACAAGGTTAGTTCTTCAGGTTTAATCAGAGTCCTTCAACCATCTGCTCTACACAGACTGTACCATGGACTCTTCAATGCTTCAATCAAAAGGAAAACAGGACTGGAATCCACACTTAAAAAAAATTGTTTATGCTATTACAGTTGTCCCAATTTTTAAAAAAACATATTTTATTGAGTATGCTATTACAATTGTCCCATTTCCTCCCTTTATTCCCCTCTGCCCTGCACACTCCCTCCGACCCACATTCCTCCCTTTCAGTTCATGTCCATGGTCATACATATAAGTTCTTTGGCTTCTACATTTCCTGTACTATTCTTAACCTCCCCGTGTCTATTTTCTACCTACCATTTATGCTACTTATTCTCTGTATCTTTTCCCCCTCTCTCCTCCTCCCACTCCCCTGTTGATAACCCTCCATGTGATCTCCATTTCTGTGATTCTGTTCCTGTTCTAGTTGTTTGCTTAGTTTGTTTTTGTTTTAGGTTCAGTTGTTAATAGCTGTGAGTTTGTTGTCATTTTACTGTTCATATTTTTTATCTTCTTTTCTTAGATAAGTCCCTTTAACATTTCACATAATAAAGGCTTGGTGATGATGAACTCCTTTAGCTTGACCTTATCTGGGAAGCACTTTATCTGCCCTTCCATTCTAAATGAAAGTTTTGCTGAATAGAGTAATCTTGGATATAGGTCCTTGCTTTTCATGACTTGGAATACTTCTTTGCAGCCTGTTCTTGCCTGCAAGGTTTCTTTTGAGAAATCAGCTGATAGTCTGATGGGAACTCCTCTGTAGGTAACTCTCTTCTTTTCTCTTGCTGCTTTTAAGATTCTCTCCTAATCTTTAATCTTGGCTAATGTAATTATGATGTGCCTTGGTGTGTTCCTCCTTGGATCCAACTTCTTTGGGGCCCTCTGAGCTTCCTGGACTTCCTGGAAGTCTATTTCCTTTCCCAGATTGGGGAAGTTCTCCTTCATTATTTGTTCAAATAAGTTTTCAATTTTTTGCTCTTCCTCTTCTCCTTCTGGCACTCCTGTGATTTGGATATTGGAACATTTAAAGTTGTCCTGGAGGTTCCTAAGCCTCTCCTCATTTTTTTGTATTCTTGTTTTTTCATTCTGTTTTGGTTGACTGTTTCTTTTTTCCTTCTGTTCCACACCATTGATTTGAGTCCTGGTTTCCTTCCCATCAATGTTGATTCCCTGTACATTTTCCCTTATTTCACTTTCCATAGCTTTCACTTTTTCCTCTATTTTGTGACCATATTCAACCAATTCTGTGAGCATCCTGATTACCAGTGTTTTGAACTGTGCATCTGATAGGTTGGCTATCTCCTTGTCGCTTAGTTGTATTTTTTCTGGAGATTTGATCTGTTCTTTCATTTGGGTCATTTCTTTTGTCTTGGTGTGCCTGTTACGTAGTAAGAGGCAGAGCCTTAGGTGTTCACCAGGGTGGGATGCAACCCACGTTGCTGCTTTGTGATGCTGTATGTGGAGGAGGGAATGGCATCCCCTGAGAGGGAACAATGCCACTTACCCTGCTATCCACAAGCAAATGGGGCCCTTCTGGTGCTGATTCCCGGGTGGATGGGCTTGTGTACATTCTAGAACCCTGTGGGTCTCTCCAATGAGCTCTCCTGTGAGGCTGCGAGTTTCTCCCACTGCTGCCTCAACCCCCACATGTGTTTTCAGCCAGAGGCTTTGAGGCTTTATTTCCCTGTGCTGGAACCCTGGGTTGTGCAGTCTGTCTTGCTCCCAGTAGTTCCTCCTAGTTTATCCACACACAAATGTGGGACTTCCCAGTCCAACAGCTGCCACCTTGTCATTTCCACCTGGTTGCCCATCTCCGCCCCTTCTACTGGTCTGGATGAATGTTTCTTCTTTAACTCCTTGGTTGTCAGACCTCCATACAGTTCAATTTTCTGTCAGTTATGGTTGCTTTTTGTTTTTAAATTTGTTGTTGTCCTTCTTTTGTTTGTGCAAGGAGGCACAGGGTGTCTACCTACGTCTCTATCTTGGCTGGAAGTCCTCCAATTGTCCCAATTTTTGATGCCTGCAATCTTACTTTGTTAAGAACTGCTTCTGTTGGCTTGGACATAGCCTATTCACTGTAACAAATCTGGTTTAATGTAAATCCTATAATTTCTGTATATTTATTAGCATTATTTCCTCAAAATGCTGAGTAATTACATTATTAGAATGTGTTCTATTTTAAATCCTTCTTATCAGCATGAGTTTTAGAAGTTCCAGAAAGGAAAGAAAATTGTGCTACTCCTTAACAGGGCTTAACAAAGGTATGTGCTTAATGAAGGCTGTTAAAAGATGTTCTTTCTGACTTTTCAAGATGAGGAAGCATTCATCAATTCATTGCATAAACTATGTTTCCTATTATCAACTGCTGTCATCTGGTGGAGATTGGAGGAACAGCAGAAACCTTCAGTATAAACTCAGTGATTTTCTCTTATGTTCACTAGAGTGGATCAAACATTTTCACTGTGTTTGCCTCTAGCACATGATCGAATTAAGTGGTTCTTGACAAAGCTAGCATTTATTATAAACTAACACCTTAGGTCATCTTTCTTCAGGTTGTGATAATAATAACCAATATTTGTTGAAAATGTATAGAAAACCAGGACCTATTTAAGTGCTCTACATGGAACATCTTATTTAATATTTTTGAGGATTCTATGAGGTACATATCATTGTTATCTTCTTTTTATCCCATTGAGGGGGTAATTCAAGAGGTCCAGTTTCTGTAACACCCCTAACCACTGCGTTACAGTGGACACCTAGCTAAGATGATCAGTGAGGGGAACACACTGGAAGTGGAAGATCTGGGGGTGAATTTCAGTTCCACTGTGTCTTATTTAATAATAATTCCTCACTCAAAAAAAGAGTTACATCAGCACTTGTCTGACTTTGGTCATATTCCCCTTCCCTGGGTCCTTTTTCTCTCCTATGAAATCATGAGATTGAACAGGATCTTAGGTTTTCAAGCTGGGCTTTGTGATTTGCTAGTGGTTTTACACACTTGGGCAGCGAGAAAGGGGTGCTTGGCTGGTGGGGTTGGGGACCCACACTCCTACTACTGCTACTCCCTTCACTTCTTCTACATGGTAGTGTTCTCTTCTCATAAAATTTTGGTTCTATGAATAATGTAATAGCTAAAATTTAATTTAGAAACAACAGGGCCAGACTCTCCTGGGGATGCCCAGAAGTACTTGGTGGAGAGAATGTGCCCAGACAGTTGTAGGTGGGAGAGTCATAGAGACAGAGTTCCGCTGATCTTTGGGAGAAAAGCAGTAGCAGCTCAATTCCTATGTGAAGGCTTCTAACCTAACATTCTGAAACAGGAATTTCCGTACTCACTCCCTTCTAAGCCTCCATCTACCCCAAATCTCACCCCATCTCCTAACTTCCTCTGATTCCAGACTTCCAACCCCATGTAGAAAGGGATATAGTGAAGGTAATGTGGGCAGGTTACTTGCAACTTGTTTTTTATGTTAAAAATAAGAGCTAAAGGTTCATGTCTATTTTTCACTTCTCATTGAAATATAACAGTAGCTGTATCACAATGACTTTTAAAAATATTTCTTCAGTTATCACCCCTGAAAGCTTGGGTTGAGGCTCGGGGCCCCAGGAGGTACCCAAAGGTGGAAGTATAAATGTGCTTGATAGTCTTTGGAGAGCAAGTGCAGTGAACAGGCTACCTTCTAAGGGAATTTGCACAGCTTCCCTTTTTTTTTTTTAAGATTTTATTTATTTATTTTTTAGAGAGAGGAGAAGGGAGGGAGAAAGAGAGGGAGAAACAACAATGTATGGTTGCCTCTCACATGGCCCCCACTGGGGACCTGGCCCACAACCAAGGCATGCTCCCTGACTGGGAATCGAACAGGGACCGTCTGGTTCCCAGCCTGCGCTCAATCCACTGAGCCACACCAGCCAGGGCCAGCTTCCCTTTTTTAAAGGCTTTGCAGAGAAGGACTACTGGTCAGAGAAATTCTACCCTGTGGCCTAAGCTCATAGTGATGTCCTTGTTACTGCCGGACTCAGCTGTTCAGCATATGTGACAATCCTCCCATGCGCCTCTCCCCCGGGCAACAACTGTGGGCACCTCAGAGAAATGAAGAAATGCTACCCAAGAAAAACAGCCACCCACTGACTGGCTTTTCCTGGGCTTCACCTCCGCCCCCAACCGAGGCCACTCAGTAAAGCCTGGTAGCCAGAGTCACCCACTGTTCTCCTTGATTTTTCCAAGCTGGAATGTTCCACAGTGGCAAATGGCACATGCCAAAATAAAACATATGCGTTCTACAACAAAAACCCTCTCTCCTGCCTATGGCAGTGGGTACATCTCCCACCCCCTACCACACACACACACTTAAACACTGGTAGAGAAATAGAATCCGGAGAAAGAAAGAAAGAAAAAAGGGATCCTAAAAAACATAAGCTTCTTGTGTTACAGACATTGCTTTAGCTCCCGATCTTTCCAACTAGCAAATGGCACTTCAGTCACTCTGCATTGAAGCATATTAATGTGCCTTTTTCATCACCACCCACATGTGTGTGAGGATGGGGAGTGCTGGACATGAGGGTGTGAAAGGAGGTATAGAAGAATAAAGAAAAAAAAAGATGGAGAGAGTATGGAGGCAAAGGAAAGGAATTTTATTTTAAATGCTGAGAGCGAATACTGTATTCCTGAATTGGGCATCTTCGAAATGAGCTGTTGCATGTTAGGAAGTTTCTAGATAGGAGGTGCAACTCCTCACACTCCAGTTCTCAAACTTTACCAATGTAGCATTTTTCTTTAATCCACAGAGGTGCTGATGAAAAGGAGGACTTCATAAAGATCTCAAGGAGAATTAATTTAGAGAGTTATGAAGAGGCAGGCATTTAGAAAAGAAAACTCCAATAAAAAACTAAACACTAAGAAATCCAGATAGTTCTCTTCATTAGTTTATTTTCTTCTCTTGCTTCTTTTCATCCCCTTCCCTCCCCGCTTCCTGCCCATTATGTTCTGGCTCCCTGGGAGGCCCCTGTTTTAATTCTGTACATCCTAACAGGGTACAGTCTCCTCTGGTGGGGCTGAATCTATGAGTGTCACCCCCAGGGGAGCCATGTGGTCCTCCCCTTCAATGATTGGCAGAAATGTCCCTGAGTCCCCCAAACCTGCTAAGCTTCAAGCTGACGACAGTAGTGGAATTAAGCTAGCAAGTCTTCCCTCTACATCAGCTTATAGGGGAAGGAGGACAAATAAAGCTAAATCAGGAAGAACCAAGAAAGTCCTGGGTAGCCAAAGCTGAGATGAGCATTAGTTGTGTAAACACCCAACCCTGCAGAGGCCCCATGGCTTTCAACAGGGATGTGTGTCTGCTTATCATTTGTGCCACTCCTACTTTCCCCATGAGCCCATAGAGTAGACCCTTAGCTTTGGCAGTTTTGACTCTTCATAAGTGACTCTAAAAGCCCATGACGCAGTAGGTTATAATTTGCTGAGACAGCAATTTGTGCTCTTGTGGAGACTGGTGTGCGGAAGTGAGTCATCTAGGAAGTGAATGAGCCCCAGAGGCATGCTTGACACCCGCAGGCTTTGGAGATTCTCGTTTGTCCAAAGTCTCTTGCAATCCTCACAGCAACCTATGAGATGGGTGTCTTTATCTTCATTTTAAGATGATGAAGCTGCAAAATCAAATACTATATTCAGGTACTTGTGATCTAGGTAAACTCAAAGGTTCTAGAGTACTTAATGACAGTCAGGGAGTATGAGTTGAAATGTGTACATGGTAAAGCAACTGGAAGTTGGGAAATGATAGTCACTGCAGTCGGGTGTTAAGCTTTGCCAGGAGCACCCTGGCAGCCATGGCAAGGGGGAAATACAAACCAGTTCAACAAACTAAATAGCTTAACATGTCGATCTGTATGCTGTGGCTTTGGTATTGTCTGTACTTGGTTGTTATTGATATGCTAAAAAAATTTCTTCAAAGAGGCAGGGCACCCTCGGAGTGAAAACTTCCCCAACTCTGTAGGCAAATCTTACCCTTCACCTCATATTAATACATCAGTACTACCAAAACCTGTGTTCTCAACAATAAATTTACTTATTTCAAAGATTTATTCAATAGTAACAGAAGAGTGTTTTGTCTGGGAAGCTCGTTATTTGGCCTTCTATCTTGATTGAGAGGCTTGCTGGGTACAGTAGCCTTGGTTGCAGGCCTCTGGTTCTCATTACTTGGAATATTTCTTGCCATTCTCTTCTGGCTTGGAGTGTTTCCATAGAGAAGTCAGCTGTTAACCTTATGGGGGCTCCCTGGTATGTTACTTCCTGTTTCTCCCTTGCTGCCTTTAAGATTCTCTCTTTGTCTTGGAATTTTGCCATTTTAATTATGATGTGTCTTGAAGTGGGCCTCTTTGGGCACTTCCCTTAATCCCTTTTCATTCTTTCTGAGCCTCTTTTCATTTTTTTGCTTTTTCTGGGTGTTTTTTTCTACCTTATCCTTCAGCTTGATGATCTGATCCTCTGTTTCATTGAGTCTGCTTTTGATTCCTTCTATTGCGTTCTTCAGTTCAGAAATTGTATTCTTCATTTTCTCTTGGCCCTTGTTGATAGTTTCTATTTTCTTTTTCATGTTGATATAATTTGCAGTGAGTTCATTGCAGTTTCCCTGTAGTTTCTGGTTATTCTCTGTGAGTTCGTTGAGCTTCCTGATAACCAATGCTTTGAACTGAATATCTGATAGTTGACTTGCCTCTGTTTCATTTCTCATTCTTTCTGGGGCTTCCTCTCCTTTCATTTGGGAATTGTTTCTTTGTCTTCCCATTGTTTGTGAGACACTTCTTGTTAGCCTCTGTTTCTTAAATTGATCTGTTCTAACTCCCTGGATTTATGGTATGAACTTCTACGGTAGAATACCTGTGAGATTCAGTGGTGCAGTCTCCTTAATCTCCTGAGCTCACTGGTCTTGGACTGTCGTTTATGTTGACTCTCTGTATGTCTTTGGGTTTTGATTGTTGTTGGGTCTTTCTTTGGTGGGTCTTTTCCTCCGACTGGTTAACTGAGGGCCACTGCATCCACCATGCCTTGTATTCTGTTGTGCAGGTGTGGACAGGTTGTGTTGAAACTGATTATTCTGTGTGAACAAGGTTTTGAGGCTTCTCTCTCACTCTTGTTCAGTTGTTTGTTGTGGGTAATTTCTCCACCAGTTGGTTGTATTTCCAGGTCGGTCCAGGATTGAGGTTAGTGTGGGTTCCACTTCCTCCTTCACCTTCTTTCGTTGTTTTCTGTTGGTGGTTCCTTCGTTGGTAGATTTCCTCTTTCAGCAGGTGTACTGGTGTTCATCGCTCCCACCTTGCAAATTCTCTGGAGTAGCCAAGTGAAATTTGTTTCCCTGTCTCTGTTTTTTGGGATGACCCCTGTTTGGGTCTATCTCTGGTCTTTTCGCAGCTTCAGGATTTAATATCTCACTGTCTAATCGTTCAATGTCCCCTATAATTTTGGTCTCCAATCTTCATATATGCTGGAATACCATTGGCTGTTCACTCTTTTCCTCAGAAGATCGGCTAGGTGTTTTACCAGTGGGCAGGGGGAAATGGACTCCACTCCCACTGATCTCACCACCATCTTCAATCCCTAGAAGAGTGTTAAATGGACAAAAAGAAGATATACCTCAATAGATGGCCAAAGAAAGAAGCAGCCCAATTCACCAATATTCAACATACCAAGTGATTACAAAATTCTCCAAGGAATATATTCTTCATATGAATACATTTTTTCTTATAAATATATCTGTGATAAATATTATCATGAAATAACAAAGTATTAAATAAAACAGAATGCAGTCTAAGACCACCAGAAAGCCTAGAAGCTTTTACTTATGAACATTACCAAAACAAAGTTAATTCTCACTTTAAAGATTGCTCAGTAAGTATAAAAAGAGCAAATGTTATCAGTTCATTTTATAAAACTAGTGTAATCTTGATTCTAAAACCATATATGAACAATACAAGTGAAATTCTACTATCATTTTCATTTATGAATATGGACATAATAATCCTGGGTAAAATATTAGCTAAGCAAAGCTGAAGAGTAATAAAAGTATAATAATATGTCATGACCAGGTAAAGTTTCCACCCCCAGGAATATAAGGATAGCTCAACATTTAAAAAATTTATCAATATAATTTACCACATTAAGAGAGCAAAAGAGCAAAATCATCTGATTATTTCAATAGGTTCTGAGAAGGCATTTGGTAGATTTTTATCAACTATTTATAACTTTTACAACTCAATAAAATAAGTGATGTTGCAATTCAGTAAAAGTTATGTAACAAAAAAAAAAACCAGCAGTAAATAGTACCGCATGGAGAAACTTTGGTGCATTTCTTTTACAATCAGGAATGAGGGAAAGACATCCCACCCCACTACTGTCAAACTTGGCTTTAGAGGTCCCAGACAACAGAGAGAAGTGAAGGAGAGGTTTAAGGATTGGAAGGGAAGAGATAAAGTTGTGATTATTTGTAGATGATATGGTTATTCCCCCAATAAATATGGACAGAGTCAGACCAACTATTAGAAAAGGATAAAGGTGTTCAGCAGTGTGGCAGGATATAAGGTAATTATTAAAAAGGAGAAAAAACAAGCAACAACATTTCTCAGCATTAGCAATAACCAAAGCCAAAACACTTTAAAAATAAGATACCATTTGGAATTGTAATAAAACTATCCATTGTCTTCACTAAGAAGTTTTCTTGGAAGGGAACTTTTAAGCCCAATAAAGGACATAAAGAATAATTTCAATGTCTCTGGTTCTATTTTGCTCACTTGTTTGTTTTGTTGATTAGGTTCCACTTATAGGTGAGATCACACAGCATTTGTCTTTCACTGCCTGGCTTATTTCACTTAGCATAACAAAACAAACGGGCAAGCAAAATAGAACCAGAGACCTTGAAATAAAGAACAAACGGATAGTAGGACAGTAACCAGAGTAGAGGGGGCGGGGGTAACGGGGAGGGGGGAAGGGAAGGGAAAGGCCATCAAGGACCCATGGATAAAGCCAAAGGGGGGGAAGGATTGAGGATGGGAGGTGGGGATGGGCGGGGCAGGGGTGAGTGGTGGGGGGAAAATGAAGACAACTGTACCTGAACAATTATTAAAAAAAAAAGAATGACTTCAATGAGTGAAGACACATTCTTTGCTCTTGGACTAGAAGGCTGATTCCATATAGGGGGCACTTCTCCCCATTAACCTATACATTTAATGGAATTTGGAATGAAATTACACTTGGATTTATTATTTTTTTTAGGGACCAATTGCATTTAGTAAAAAAATTAGTAAGAGGGTAGCTGTTTAACAGCTGGTTAAGTCAACCTAAAAATCAAGATAGGTATTTTGCCCTATACTAGATATGAGGACTTGTCAGACTGAGCTCAGAAACTGAGAGCAGATTGGTGGTTGCTGGGGGTTGGGGGGGGAGGAATGGGGAGACATTTGTTAAATGGCACAGTTTTTCACTTATAAAATGAATAAGTTCTGAGGATCTAACGTACAGCATGGTGACTATAGTAAACCATACTAGATCATATACTTGAAAGTTGCTGATAGAGTAAATCAAATGTTCTCAACACACACACAAGTTAACTGAATTAGATGAGAGGATGTGTTAACTAACCTTATTGTGATAATAATTTCACAGTGTATCCATATATCAAATCATTATGTTGTACATCTTAAACTCACACAAAGTTATATGCCAATTATATCTGAATAAAGCTGAAGGGTGAAGAAAATGACTTATCAGAATACTACAGCTGTAAGTTGGTCACGTGGAGTATTGATGCAAAACAAAAAAATAAACTCAGGAAACAGATTAGAGAGCTTAGAGACAGACCCTTTCCATAGGAAAAAACATTGCCTCCTGGGTCAAATAAAAAAAGTTGGAGCATTTAGAAGATGATGTAGAGATGGTGTAGGAAAAAACTCATTTTATAGAAAGAAATAAAATTGCATTCCTACCTGGGTGTTGATTCCAGATAGATAAAAGATTTACATGCTAAAAAGAAAGCTCTGAAGTCAATAGAAGAAAGCATAAGATCTCACCCTTGATATCTAGGATGGAGAAAATATTTTTTTAAACAAAATCTCAAAGCATAAAGCAAAGAGAGGTTGTGTGTGTGTGTGTGTGTGTGTGTGTGTGTGTGTGTGAATGAGAGTACATCAAAATTACGGAATTTCTGTTCAGTAAGAGACACTATGAGAACATTAACAAATAGATAATAGATTCAATGAAGTGCTTCGCAAAGTATAAAATAGATACTTCAAGTCTAAATAACTAATATTTATAATATACAAGGAAATTGAAATATACAAGTATAAAATAAAAGGAAGAAGTTGAAAAGTCAGCAAGCCTAAAAAGAGATGTTCGAAGTTAGTAGTACTTGGGTGTGTGCTAATGAAACAGTGAGGTATGACCGACGCAGGCTAGATTTGCACAGCATTTGACACAGGATGTAGGAACCCTCATGTTCTTCTGGAAGAACTCTGTCCTTCCTTTTGAAGAGCCATTGGGCTTTTACCCTCACGGTCATGCTTAGAGCAAGGATGGCATGTCCAGACTCGCAGCAAATCCCCAAACTGCATTTCCAATTATGGTCTCTGTTCTCTCCTAAATATTTTTACTCTTTTAAATGTGGATACCACTGGAGAGTGGAAACTGGGGCTAGGGCAGAGGACTAGGTTTCATTAAAAGCTCAAAAAATTAAGCTTTGTACATGTGTAGCTTTGAGAAAAATATTTAAAAAATCTCTACTGCTTACTTTTTGTTATATGAGTACAGTGGTAGTCTCCTCTTATCCATGGGGGATACATTCCAAGACCCCCAGTGGATTTCTGAAACCATGACTCATACCCAACTCTACATATACTATTTTTTCCTGCACATATATACTTCTTCACTTAAAGGAAGCATTTCATGGCTTCTCTTTGGCATATCTGAACTGCCAGTACACTACTCTTGCACCTTGGGGCCATTAATAAATAAAATATGGGTTATTAAACATAAGCACTGCGATACCAAGACAGTCAGTCTGATAACCAAGACTAAGAGGCAGGTAGTGTACACAGTGTGGGTATGCTGGGCAAAGGGATTATTCGCATTCGGGGTGAGACAGATTGGGATGGTGAGAGATTTCATCATGTTACTCAATGCAATTTAAAACTTATGTTGCTTATTTCTGAAATATTCTATTTAATATTTTTGAACCATGGTTGATGGTGGGTAACTGAAATCGTGGGTGGCAAACCACAAATAAGTGGGGGATTACTGTAATACATCCTCATTGGGCAAAATTTAGAAAATTCAGAGAACTTTTCTCAAGATCCACAATCCAAAAATAGTTACTATTGACCTTTGTCCTAGATTCCTCCATATTTTACTCAACACATACATAGATATATTTTTAAACAAAGGTGGATCATGTAATAACATTTTGTTTTTGTCATTTAGTATATCTTTAGAATAGACTCCTAAGTCAAAGGGTATGTGTTTGGTACTACATGACTTAGGACCCTTTCCTTCCAAGTGACAGAATTTCAGTGTTAAGTGCCTTAGGTAAAAAGGGAAACAGGATATAGAAACTGGGCCTTGGGAATAAGTGGATTCCAATACTTAAGCCTCTATAATGCTGTACTTCTTCTCTCTTTGGTTTCTTTGTATGTAATTAGTTCATTCTTCTCTCTTACAGAACACTGACAAGAAATAGTAGGAGTAGTTGTGGAGTCTCACAACTTTCCATTTTAGATCCCTGATTTTCACAGACCACAGGCCCGAATTTCCACAAAGAGGCTCACTGGGATTGCTTAGATCCTCTTGTGGTGTGTGACCATGAAAGATTCTTGTCAAACCTGGTGAATGGAGTAGAGAAGGAAATTTAAGTGGAGAAAAAATTTTAAGAATGGCCAATGAAGAGGACTGGGCTGTTAAGAGAGGAAGGGAGGATTCGAGGCAGAGAAAATAATAGCAACCTCAATGAATATGTGTTGATAAATTACGTTCTAGAGAGGGTATACCAATGTTCACTCCCTGTAGCAGTGCATGAGTTGCTTGTTTTCCAAGTCTTGCTGCCACTGGAAATGATCATCAAAAAGAAAATTTTTGCTTAATTTGTCTAATGGGATTTTCTTGTTTATTCTGAGTTCCTGAAAGATAGACAAACCCCAGCACTCTTTTTGGGAAGAACACCTTCAGCACTGGTGTGCTATCATTTTTTTCCTCTTAGATATAATGTTCCCCAATGTGGGGGTGGGATCCATTTCTAAGGTGACCCAGAGTTGTCAATTTTGACCACTGTGACATCATGTGCTTCCTCTTCCTGGCACAGGAATGATGATTATACAAGAACACACACGATGGGACAGCAGCAATAGCAAAACCACACGCCCCGCTGGGTGGCCTAACCTAGATTTCTGCCCTGAAAAGGGACTGTGGCAGAATGAGTAAGAGCAGTCCTCGGGCAGGATGCCCGACTCTTTGATTGAACTTGATTCCTCACTAAAATGCAGGGTTTGGTCTTGCGGGATTTGTGGACAAAGATATCAAGACCATTCAAACTTATCAGAAAGTATATGTTTTCTTAAGGGTTCTGCCTTTCTCTTTATTGGCTGGTGGGAGCAGGGGCACATCTGCTCCTTTCTGGTTGTGGATGAAAAAGGGGCCACATACCAAACCTAACAAGCTCAGTGGAGGCCTGCATGGTGGGCCTTATAAACTCAGAGACCAACGTGCATAGAGGATGGTCTGAAATGAAAACTTTCTAGGTAAAAGTAAGTCATGGTGGATAATCATGTCCTAGGATGGTATCTTTCTTGACAAAGAGCAATTTTTTAAAACTATTTATTTATTAGAGAAAGGAGAAAGGAGGGAGGGAAAGAAGGAGAAAAACATGGACGTGAGAGAGAATCATTGACTGGTTGCCTCTCGACCAGGAACCAAGTTTGCAACCCAAGCACGTGCCCTGACTAGGAATCAAACCGATGACCCCTAGCTTTGCAGTACGACACCCCATCAACTGAGCCACACCAGTCAGGGCACAAAGGTCAATCTTTACTTTAACTGAGTCTGTGTATCACTGGATAGGGGGCCTGACCCTGAGTGGGTTTGCCTAGGGCCAGCCGGTAGTATGTGGATTCTTGATGAAGTATAGGAAAGATTTCACAACACGAGGCCTGGTAGCTATGAAGGTACATTTATTAAAGCTGGGGACAGTGAAACAAGGAAGGGCTTAGAATGGAAGCAACAGGAGCAGCCAGGCTGGGCTTCCTTAGCTCATTAGGAAGTCAGAGCAAAGGGGCCTTATGGATGGGATCAGAGGATTAGCCTGGGGTAAGCTGCTACTGCCCATTTATCCCCTGGGTATAAGTCTCAGTCTCCCTTAGAGTTTTGGAGATGCATGCCTGTGGGAGAAGAAATGAGGGAAGAAGAGGGAAAGGAAATAGCACCGGCTGCTCCCAAGAGAGAGAGCATGCATGCTGGGTCCTTTGTTTTGAGTTTCTGTGTCTCTCTTGCAGGTGGAAGTCTTAGGAGAGGTTGTAGGTGAGTTTCAGCAGAATATTCATCAGTTTTCCAGTGTGCTTTTTAAGGATTTTGGTCTCCACTGATTGGTCAGTGTGAGGGCAGATGGTCATTAGTCATTGCAGCTGGTCCTGGCACTGCCCACCAGGTTTTGCTGCTTTTCTGAGCCTGGAGCTTAAATACAACTAAGGCCTAGATGTTATTTCTAGGAAGGTGACTTTTTGTATCTGGCTGTAAATTGCTTGGCCAGTTTGTTCAGCTATTTTTACCAAACAGAAAGTGGGCCTCAGCTGCCTGCTATTGCCCATAGGTAAGTTCTGGAGACAAAGGTTTGGTTAAAAAGGAAAGAGGCATTTGATTGAAAAGCTACACAATCTGGGAAATGGCAGGCTCCTGCCTCAGAGCCCATCCCCTGCAGAATATCCAGAGAAAAATCCCACTATCCTCTGCCAGACCAATTCAAGGCTATGCCTAGGGTTCCTTCTCCCATTTAAAAATACTATCCTTTGGGAACCACAGGTGGCTTAGCTTGTTGGCGGTTGCATTCTAGCTTCAGGCTTCTCCCTGGAGTCTGCATGTGGGGCTGGTGCTGCCATGCTGCTGCAACTGCTTCCTGTGCCGGGGCCCAGGGCCACTGCCAACTGTTGAGGCTGGCCACGGTGGGGGCTCCATTGTACTGGCCATGGGGCCCAGTACCCACTGGTCCTGCTAACACTCTGGCATGCATGTCTGCACCAGTGGGTCCCAGAGGGAAGAAGAGGAGAGTTTCTTCCTTCTCTCCACTTAAATTTCCCAGCCCAAGCTTCCGCACACTCTGGAAGGGCCTAGCTCCCTCAGCCAATCTCTTTCTTTTCCCAGGCTAGACTGATAGGACAGCACCTTCCCCTGCCACCATGTTGATCTTTATGGTGCACAAGCTGCTGTGTCCTCTGGGATCCGAAGGGAGTAGGAGGGCCTTTCCCTCTGTCAATCACTCTTGCTAGCCTTGTACAGACTCCATTCAGATTTCCCTAGGGTTGGAAGAATTTGTCATCGTGTACCACACAGCTTCACCTGCACTGCCTCAGGCATTTCCTGTGGCCCCTCCCTCCCTCCGGGGTCTGGCTGTAGGGCCTGGTCTACCTACATCACTATCTGTCTGAATTTCCTTATTCCACTTTCCAAGGAATTTACCTTGTTTCTTACTATACTGTCTCATGTCTATTGTCATTTTGCATCTAGGATAACATACCTTTAGAATGTCAGGATAGTTTCCTTTTTTTTCCCTTGGACCACAACCACTGCACCAGAGCAGAGACCACAAAGCCCCTCATTGTTATTACGATGTTAATCGTTGACTGTTAACTATCGCATACCCACCTGTGAAAAGAAGTGTGTGTCATTCATTTTATTTTTTATCCAATTCCAGAGATTTTCCTGCTTGGCTTTCTCCTGCTTCCCTAATCTATCACCAGCAAATCCCCTTCAGGTAACTCCCTTACACCTCCTCCTTTGACTATAATGTGTAAAATAAGGTGCAAAACTGCTATTCTCTGAAGCATTTTCTCCATCTATTGACATTTTGCTTCCCAGCAATTGTCATCAGTTTGGCTCAAATAAACTCATAAAAATTCTCTACAGGTTTGAATGTTTCTTTTGTTGACATGATTTTATGAAAATCGGATAGAAACTTGAGTATGAGGGACAAGACAGTGTCTCAAATTTGGATGCAGGCTGTGGCTAGAACTGCTTCCATCCTATTGCCTTCAAAGGTGGGTGGTCAAAGGCAAGGGTGGGGGAATTTGGATGGTAATGTTTACCAAGTCCTGTGACATGAAGCAGATACAGAATTGCTCCCAACACCGCTCAGTTAGGTGGGAGTGGCTAGGTATCTTCCAGTCAAGCTGTGTGTGGTCTGTCTTTTTTCCTAACATAGAGGAAGATACTAATTCATCTTAGACTTATCTGGTCTGACCTGTTTCATCAGGTACTTTAGCCATAAAATCCCCGATGTGAAAGTGACATTTTACGTAGTCTCCTACTGTATGCACTTGCTACTGTTTTTCTAATCTTTACCTACATGACCTCCCAGAGGAAAACATCCCCCCTTGTAAAGTACATTTAGCCATGACCAGTGTGGCTCAGTTGATTGGGCATTGTCCTGCAAAGTAAAACGTCACCAGTTTGATTGCTGATCAGAACACATGCCTGGATTGTGGGTTCTGTCCCTAGTTGGGGAATGTATGAGAAGCAACTGATTGATGTCTCTCACACTGATGTTTCTCTCCCTCTCTTTCTCCCTCCCTTCTCTTCTCTCTAAAAATAAATAAAAATAAAATATTTAAGGTATGTCTAGTCTTTGATCATTGTCAATGTAAGAAATGTCCAAACCTGTAAGAATTTTTGTGAGTTTATTTGAACCAAACTAACAATAGTTGCTGAAAAGCAAATACCAACAAATCAAGTAAATGTTCTGGAAAATGGCAGTTCTACCACTTATTTCACACATCGAAATCAAAGGGGGAGGTTAAGGGGGTTACTTAAAATTTACTGGTGATAGATTAGGAAAGCTGGAGAAAGCAAAGTGGAGAAACCTCTGGGATTGGATAAAAAGTAAAGTGGAGAGACACATACTTCTTTTACATTGGTGGATACAGGATAGTTAACATTTACAGAATCTAGAGATGGTATTCAAGTGTTGGGGGAAAGCCCCAAAAGTCTAAATTCAGGACCGGTTCTGAAGAACTGACAGGTAGCCTTATTCAAATTCGTAAGAGCTTTAACAGGAGGAACTTACACGCACCGGCAAAGCAGCCGCTCTAAGTGGTGGCTGGCAGGGAAGAATCCATACCCCTCCTGAGACATGATCCCTTTTTTACAGATGGTTAATAGTAAAACCATAGGGTAGTTAGTCAGGAAGACCACCAGAAAGAACAATGTATTCCTGAGTTAACAGATAGCATCAGGTAGTTATCACACTCTATATATTCATTAACCTCCTTCCTGGAAGCATTCCATTCCAGTTTTCTGGGTAGTCAGCCAAGCCTGAGAGGCTACAGAGGGTTAACAGCCCCAACACTTCCCAGATGGCTTTGCTGCTGGAGCCCTGTTGCCTCTCAGCGAGATTCCCTGCAGTGGGGAACAAGATAACAAGGAGGGGTTCCATGGCCTCCTGCTCTGGTGTGGAGATTGTGCCCTGAGGGGTCAGGAGAAGGAGATTACTCTGACATTTCAATACTTGACCCCATTTCAAAGGTAAGTTATTGGTATGTTATCATACATGCAAAAAGACAACAGACAGGCTCCGTTAAGGTAAAGATTGACCTTTGTTAGGGAAAAATACTGGCCCAGGCCATGACTATCAGCCATGAACCACTTTTTATTAAAAAGTTTTAATTTCAAACCATCCTATGTGGTTACTTTTGGTCTCTGAGTTTGTAAGACTACCATGTAGTCCTCCCCTGAGCTCGTCAGGTTTAGTATATGGCCCCTTTTTCATCTGCGCGATCGTAACTGTTTTCACCTTGGCTTAACCCTTCTGTTTTCCCAGGTGTCTGCCTGAGAGCTCCCTTACTGTGCTTCAGGACCCCCTGCCTCTGCTCCCAGGGGCGTGTCTCCAGCTCTCAGGGAAGCTTCATCACACTGTAGAACTGGGGAGGAAGAAAAGCTGGCCAGCACCCTGCCCCTTACTATTGATTGATACCGGTGTCTTGTATTTATTTATTTTTAAAAGATTTTATTTATTTATTTTTAGAGAGAGGGGAAGGGAGGGAGACAGAGAGGGACAGAAACAGCAATGTATGGTTGCCTCCCACATGGCCCTCACTGAGGACCTGGTCCGCAACCCAGGCATGTGCCCTGACTGGGAATCGAACCGGGACACTTTGGTTCCCAGCCCGCGCTCAATCACTGAGCTACACCAGCCAGGGCCGGTGTGTTGTATTTAAAGAGATAAGCCAAAGTATTGGATTGGCCAAAGAGTCCGTATGTTTTTCTTTCCATAAAATAAAAGGTTTTTTATTTTCACCAGTAACTTTATTGAGTTGGATATTTTGAGTATGTCAGCTATCTTCTGCATGGTATAACATTGATTGTTCTCAATTAATGTCTCAATTTGATCACTGTCAGCTTCAACTGGTCTACCTGACCGTGGAGCATTGTCCACCTAGAAATCTCCAGCACGAAACTTCACAAACCGCTTTTGACACATTTCGTCAGTCTCAGCACCTTCTCCATACACTGCATAAGCCTTTTTTTTTTTTTTCATTTCAGTTACAGTTTTACCTTTCTTGAAATAATAGAGTGTAATATGCCAAAAGTGTTGCGTTTTTTTTCCCATCATCAATATTAAAGTGGCTACACAAAAAATCACCCATTTTAGTGTTTTTTTTTTTAATGCACGCTGACATGACAGCTGTCACAATACAGTTTAACAAAAGTGTTTCGAATGAAGTTAAAGACAACTAAGCGCTAATAGAGCCATCTTACGGAAAAAAAACAAATGAACTTTTTGGCTGACCCAATACTTGATCCCATAGTTTATGTTTAGAATAAAAATATAAAGATGGTGATCATTTATTAA
>PVJI01023614.1:0-23256 GCA_004026765.1 Micronycteris hirsuta
AAAAAAAGATTCAACCAGAAGAAAATGAAGAAACAAGAATCCAAAAAAATGAGGAGAGGCTTAGGAACCTCCAGGACATCTTTAAACATTCCAACATCTGAATTATAGGGGTGCCAGAAGGAGAAGAGGAAGACCAAGGGTTGAAAACTTATTTGAACAAATAATGAAAGAGAATTTCCCCAATGTGGCAAAGGAAATAGACTTCCAGGAAGTCCAGGAACCTCAGAGAGTCCCAAATAAGTTGGACCCAAGGAGGAACTCACCAAGGCACATCATAATTACATTACCCAAGATTAAAAATAAGGAGACAATCCTAGAAGCAGCAAGAGAAAAGGAGACAATCACCTACAAAGGAGTTCCCATAAGACTGTCAGCTGATTTCTCAAAAGAGACCTTGCAGGCAAGAAGGGGCTGGAAAGAAGTATACCAAGTCATGAAAGGCAAGAATCTACATCCAAGAATACTCTATCCAGCAAAACTTTCATTTAGAATGGAAGGGCAGATAAAGTGCTTCTCAGATAAGGTCAAGTTCAGGGAGTTCATCATCACCCAGCCTTTATTATATGAAAAGTTAAAGGGATTTATATAAGGCATGGAGGGATATCAACAGGGGAGTGGGAGGGGGAGAGAGGAGGAGAAAGTACAGAGAATAGGTAGCATAAACTGTAGCTATAAAACAGACAGAGGGAGGTTGAGAATAGTATGGGAAATGTGAAAGCCAGGGAACTTATGTGTATGACCCATGGACAAAACCTAAAGGGCGGGGAATGGGGGTGGGGTACGGGGCAGGGGGGAATAGAGGAGGGAAATGGGACAACTGTAATAGCATAGTCAATAAAATATATTTAAAAAAAAGAAATTGAAGTGTTTTTTCCTACTAGCAATAAAAACAAAGCATAAGCCAAAAAAAAGAAAAAGAAAGAAAGAAAAAAAGAAAGCTGGGATGGTTTGTGTTCCACTGTGAACTCCAGAAAATTCCTCTCAGCTGTAAAATTCAGTGAAACCGGTATGACGTTGCCCTTGTATTTTAATCAAGATGAACTTGAAAGGTGAACATTATAAGCAGGAGAAATTATTTATAATTTGGTAATAAAAGTTTATGTCCAACACTCAAAAAAAAATAAGAAAAATAAAAATGTTGCGTTCCTTTGTGTCCAGTCAGCACGCACAGGAGGCTCCATCCTCATGCCAGGCCTGGGCCCAGCAGTCATGAGCTCCTGGAAGTCAGTAACTGAAGCTGAGTCCCTCTCTTCCTCAGCTAGAGATGAACAAAGGACAGTGATACACAAAAATACTGTGGTGTAAAGGAACCTATTTTGGGTGAATGGCATTTTTTTGGAGAAATACCATATTCTTTATTCTTTAAGTCTATTTAAGTTTTGAATAGTATTATAAACAGAATGACCTGGAGCAAACCTGGACTATACACATGCTACCTGGTGGTTAGAATATAAGCAGGTCTGTGACACACAAGCTTTTGGATGGCTGAGCATGAAAATGTCCTAGACTTCTCCTAGGACCCAGCGGTTTCACCTAGGGTTGTTGTTTCTGTCAAAGTTGATCATTTCATTTATTTTTAAGAGTTTCTTTGGTCAGAGCACCTCAAGAAGCAATGGGGTCAGGCCAATGGAGCCAGTAGGACTAGATCTGCACATTCAGGCCACCACACACCACAGGGCCAGCGGTATCTTCAGCCTGCCATGTAACATGCCTGCTGCCTCTTTCACTGTGAATCCTACATCCAGTGGGTTCACCAGGAGGTTAATATGGGAGGTTGAGGCCTAAGGGGGCTTTTACAAACATTTACACATTTTATGTAACCTTCTTTCAGAAAGGTGCTAGAAACCACACTTATCCCCCAGAGAAACTAAAAGCTAGTGCCTCATTTGCCACGATGGCACAAGAGTTGGTGTAAGCTAGAAAATTGTTCCTTTCCTCTGCTCAGTTTTTTTATTGAATTTATTGTGGTGACACTGGTTAATAAAATTTTATGTTTCAGGTGTACAGTTCTGTAACACATCATTGGTACACTGTATTGTGTGTTCACCACCCCAAGTCAGGTCTCCTTCCATCACCATTTATTCCCCACTTTATCCTCTTCTACCTCTCCCCACCCCCTTTCCTTCTGGTAATCATCATACCGCTGTCTGTATCTATGAGGTTTTATTTTTTTTGCTTTAATCCCTTCACCTTTTTCACCCAGTCCCCTAATCCTCCTCCCCTCAGACAACTGCCAATCTGTTCTCTGTATCTATGAGTCTGTTTCTATTTTGTTAGTTTATTTTGTTTATTAGATTCCATAAATAAGTGAAATCATATGGTACTTGTTTTTCACTGACTGGCTTATTTCATTTATCATAATACTATCCAGGTTCATCCATGCTGTCACAATGGGTAAGATTCCTTTTTTTTTTTTATGGCTGAGTTATATTCAATTATGTAAATGTACCATAACTTTTTTATCCACTAATCTACTGATAGACACTTGGGCTGCTTCCAAATCTTGCCTAATATAAACAACACTGTTATGGACATAGGGGTGCTGTATTTTTTTTAAATCAATGTTTTAGGTTTCTTTGGGGATATTCCCAGAAGTGGGATCACTGCACCATAAGGAAGTTTCATTTTTAACTTTTTGAGGTAATTCCATACTGAATTCCGTAGTGGCTGCACCAGTCTGCATTCCTACCAACAGTGCACTAGGGTTCCCTTTTCTCTACATCCTCAGTAACACTTGTTTGTTGTTTTTTTGATGATGGCCATTCTGACAGGTGTGAGGTGATATCTCATTGTAGTTTTAATTTGCATTTCTCTGATGATTAGTGACTTTGACCATCTTTTCATATGTCTATTGACCATCTGTATTTCCTTTTTGGTGAAATGTCTATTCAGACCCTTTGCCCATTTTTTAATTGGATTGTTTGGTTTTTTGATGTTGCATTCTATAAGTTTTATTTTTATGGACTTATTTTGAGAGAGAGAGAGAAACATTGATTTGTTATTCCACCCATTTATATATTTATTAGTTACTACTTGTATGTGCTGTGACCATGGATCAAACCCCCAACCTTAGCATATTGAGACAATGCTCTAACTGAGCTACCCAGCCATGGTGAGTTTTATAAATCCTTTATACATTTTGGATATTAACCCCTTATTAAATATATCATTGGTGAATATGTTCTCTTGTTCAGTGGATTGTCTTTTCATTTCATTGATGGTTTTCTTAGCTATGCAAAACCTTTTTATTTTGATATAGTCTCATTTGTTTATTTTTTTCTTTTGTTTCCCTTACCCAAGCATATATCAGAAAAAATATTGCTACAAGAAATGTGTGATATTTACTGTGTGGTGAATCCTGACCCTCAGGACTTGTGTTGACCATGATTTAATGCGTGAATAAATCTCACACAAAGACACGCAGGAAAAGAAATCCGGGGCCATGCAGCCCTACCCTTATCATATGGGAGAGGGCCTCGAGCATAGCTCAGCCTGGGCTTTTATTCGTTGTTTCAGAGCACATTCGCATCAGAATGGTCTTCATTAACTATGCACAGAGTGTGGATTCAAACCAGGTGGTAGACAAATCAGAAAAGTACATCAAAAGAATAGATATGCAAACAGACTTAGGTTGATCCGTAAACATTTGGCCAGGAAGAGCCTGGACATGCATTAGCATAAGTCCTTTGATCCAGGGAGGGGGCAGGTTTCAGCAGCAGCAAACTTTTTATTTTAAATCTAAGAAATGTTAGCTTGATTCCCCACAGGAAATTCTGTTTCCATGAACATGGTTCCACATATGCCGGCTTGGGCTTATCACGCGAGAGACCTTGCTCTGACACGCGTGAACGCCCAGGGCTACGCTTCTCCATTCATGGAAAAATGGATTCCCTTATTACTGCCTATTTTTCTTCTAGGATTTTTAAAAATCCTCACCTGAGGATATATTTATTGATTTTAGAGAGGAAAGTGAGGGGAGAAAGAGAGAGAGAAACAGACAGACAGACAGAAACATTGATCAGTTGCCTCTTATACACATCCTGATGGAGAATCAAACTTGCAACCCAGGTATATGCCCAGACTGGGTATTGAACCCACAACCTTTTTGGTGTATGGGATGATGATCCAGCCACCTGAGCCACCCAGCCTGGGCTAAGTATGTGGTTTTTATCCTTTATTTTGTTTATGAGTTTTACCGCATCTATTGATTTGCAGATATTGCAGCAATCTTGTGATCCCACTTGATTAAGGTGTATTATCTTTTTAATGTATTGTTGGATCTGGTTTGCTAATATTCTGTGAAGGATTTTAGCATTTATATTCATCAGGGATATTGGCCTATAATTTTCTTTTCTTGTAGAGTGTTTATCTGGTTTTGGAATTAGGATAATGCTGACCTCATAAAATGAGCTTGAGAGTTTTCCCGCCTTTAGAAATTTTGGGAATAGTTTGAGAAGGATAGGTGTTAGTTCTTTAAATGTTTGGTAAAATTCACCTGTGAAGCCACCCTGTCCAGTACTTTTGTTTGTTGGGAGTTTCTTGATTACTGCTTCAATCTCATTACTTGTAATCTGTCTATTCAAATTCTCTGATTCTTTATGATTCTGTTTTGGAAGATTGTATGTTTCTAGGAATTTATCCATTTTGTCCTGATTATCCAATTTTTGGCATATAATTGTTTGTAATATTTCCTCACAGTTCTTTGTATTTCTTTGGTTGTCACTTCTCCGCTTTCATTTCTGATTTTAGTTATTTGGGTTCTCTTTTTTTTTCTTGGTTAGTCTGGTTAAAGGTTTGTCAATCTTGTTTATTTTTTCAAAGATCCAACTCTTGGTTTCATTGATGTTTTGTATGTTTTTTTCAGACTTTGTTTCATTTATTTCTGCTCTGATCTTTATTATTTCCTTTCTTCTACTCACTTGGAGATTTGTTGTTCTTTTTCAAGTTCCTGCAAGTGTAAAGTTAGATTGTTTATTTCATATGTTTCTTTTTTCTTCAGATAGGTCTGTAATGCTGTGAATTTCCCTCTTAGGACTGCTTTTGCTGTGTCCCATAGATTTTGGGTAGTTATATTCTCATTTTTATTTGTTTCAGGATATCCTTTGCTTTCTTCCTTAATCTCATTGTTAACCCATTTATTGTTCTGTAACATGTTATTTAGCCTTCATGTCATTGTGGGTTTTTTTTTCCAATTTCTTTTCTTGTGACTGATTTCTAGTTTCATATCAATGTAGTCCAAGAAGAAACTTGATATGATTTCAATTTTCTTTAATTTACTGAGACTTGTTTTGTTTCCTGAAATGTGGTCTATCCTAGAAAATATTCTACATGCACATGAAAAGAATGTATATTCTGCTGCTTTAGGGTGAAATGCTCTGAAGATAGCAATTAAATCCATGTGATCTGTCATTTAAGGATGCTATTTCCTTGTGGATTTTCTGTGTGGAAAATCTATCCATTGATGTCAATGGGGTGTTAAAATCCCTTCCTATAACTATATTACTGTCAATATTTTCCTTTATGTTCATCAAGATTTGCTTTATATATTTAAGTGCTCCTATGTTGGGTGCATAAAAGTTTACGAGGGTTATATCCTCTTGCTGGATTGCTCCCTTTATCATTATGTAGTGTCCTTCTTTGTCTCTTACTGTAGCCTTTGTTTGAAAGTCTATTTTGTCAGATATAAGTATTGCTACTTTTTTTTTCATTTTCAGGTCCATGATACATCTTTCTATCACCTTACTTTTAGTCTGTGTGAATCTTTCATTCTAAGATTTTTAAAAATATTTTGTAGACAGTATATATATGTTTTCTTATCCATTCAGCTACCCTATATCTTTTGATTAGAACGTTTAAGCCATTTACATGGAAAGTGATTATTGATATGCCCTAGCTGGTGTTGCTCAATGGATTGAGTTCCAGCCTGAGAAGTAAAGTGATTATTGATAGGCACATATTTATTTTCATTTTATTTTTTTAAATTATGTTCTATCTTTTTCTTTTTCTCTTCTTAAAGAAGTCCCTTTAACATTTCTTGTAATATTGTTTAGTCATAATAAACTCCTTTAGCTTTTATTTGGGGGAGGGGGTCTGAGAAGCTCTTTATTTATCCTTTAGTTTTAAATGATAGCCATGCTGGGTAAAGTAGTCTCCATTGTAGGTCCTTGCTTTTCATGGCTTTGAATATTTCATGCCAGTTTTTTCTGGCCTGAAACATTTCTGTTGCTGAAAGCAGCTGTCTTAAGGGCGCTCCCGTTTAGGTAACTATGTAACCCTCTTTCTCTTGTGTCTTTTAAGATTCTCTCTTTGTATTTAAGCTTTGCCATTTTAATTATGATGTGTTTTGGTGTGGGCTTCTTTGGGTTCATCTTGTTTGGGATTCTCTGCACTCCGTGGACTTTTATGTCTTTTTTTTTTTTTTGTCACCAGGTTAGGGAAGTTTTCAATCATTATTTATTCAAATATATTCCTGATTCCTTACTCTCCCTTTTCTTATTTTGGTACCCCTATGATGCAGATGTTGTTATGCTTCATGTTGTCTCAAAGGTTTCTTAGCTACCCTTATTGTTTTTAATTCTCTTTTTGCTGCTTCAAAAAGTTTAAGAACTTTTTGTTGCTCTACAAACCATTTGATTGATATTATTATCATCAAGACCATCATTAGCATTTCAAAAAAATGTATTAAATTAAGAATATTTGCTTTCTAGTATGTCATAGACAAGAAACTTGCCTCCCAAGGTCACTGAGAGACAGATGAGATCAGGCGTAGAAAACTCCTAGTATGATGACTCGTGCAAGATAAGATCTCAGAAAACATCAATTGTGATGAGTGAACATATTTAGTAACTACAGTGATCTGGTTTGGGGGTGCTTCAGAATAAAAAATGCTCCTCCTAAGTCACTAAATAATATCTCTTATTTCAGTAATTTGAAATCTCCTGGCTGTCTGCTGCGGTGGATAAGTTACAAATGGATGTCAGAGGGCAAATTTGACTGCCCTTTACCCCCATTAGAGCAGGGAAACTATCCAGAATGCTGCTTTTCTTGGTGCTAACACACCACTCAGATCAATTTTAAACCATTTTTTGTTTTAATATTTTTCTTGCCTACTGATAATATCTGCAGTGAGATTGGGCCACAAACATATTATCATGTCTAAGTTAAAAGCCCTTTGACATTTTCACTGCTCTAATTGATGATTGGGAGGTTCTGCTTTTAAGAAAATGTCTGTCTTGGATTCATACCAAGAGTTGTTACAATCTCACAAGCCTTGAGTTCACAGTACCTCCTGGTCACATGCTTTGTGGCTGTGACTGTGTTGCTCATCTATCTTTCCTGACTTTGTACCATGGTTTGACATTTTTACCCATCCATATAATCAGAGAAAATCAAGCTGTTGATTAATGAGATGTCTTTAGGCTATGTCTATAGAATGCCAACTATGTAGCTGGAAATGGGAAAAAGTCAACTATTTCATATTTCCCAAAGAGTTTAACACACTCTGATGCTTGTATTAATATTGTGACGTGCTGTTTCGGGAAGTCTGTCACACTTTTGTTCAATGAGTTAATCTTCCTTGTATGTTCACTTTTCAATCTTTACATTCAAGAAGCACAGCTTTTCTCTGTTATCATAGCTCATGGAAGTGAATGGAAGGTGGGCTCTTATTTTGAGATGATACCTTCTCTTTCTCAGTCCTGATAATCATTCTCTTGCATTCCTAAAATAAAACTTAGTTGGCCTTTAGGTCAGTGTGCCATCACCCCATAAAGAGAGAAGGAGCCAATATAGCAGCCCTGGACATTGACCTGGGTGAACAGCCCCGCCTATTTTCAGAGTTGATGACCAGTCTCCTCCAGAGCCCTGCCCTTTTTGACCACTGCCTTGTGAGAGAACAGCATGGCTGCCAAGCCTGTAGGAATGTACTGCCCTCTGTGTCTGATTTGCCCCTTTGAATGTGAATTCTTTCTTCAGCCCAGGTTTGGGAAGCAAATTATGATATGCTCTAAAGGGGTGATGGGGTATAGTTTCTTAAAGGGTCTTTTTAACAATAAGTAAACAGGATGAGGGAATCAAGAGAAGATGGTGATGCCCCAGAGAGTAGCCATAGCGAGGGGTCATTACCACCCCTTTGCCTGAAAAGGCAAAAAAGGGCAGAGCCACCCCAACACTGTGTGCTGTGGAAGGGCACTTGACAGAACTGTGGGCCAGGAGACAACTACGGGAATATGTGCCCTAGTCTTTCTCCTCCTGCCCTTTTACCTCCTGATGTTGGCCAAATCCACCTGGAAGCCAAAGGCCAAGGGTGCCAGGTCTGGCCTTATGGGGGACAGAGCAAGGGTGGCAGTGGAAGGGGATGGGGCATGTGGATTGTGGGTCAGGAGGGATAGAGGAAGAATTTCCAGCACATTCAGGTTTCCTTTTTTTTTTTTTTTTGTTTGACATAGAACAAAGCTTGTTTCCATTGTTTTGTAAAAATGGATTCTTTGGAAAGCCAGGAAAAACAAATCCTGCCAATAATTAGGTACTGTTTAGAGATTCATTAGAACCAGACTTTATGCCAGGAGAGAGATTGGCCAGAACATTTATTTTATGAAGGTTTACTGTTTCCTGCATTTATTTTGATTAATGTTTCTTTAATTTTAGTTTTAAAATATCCTATACATATTTAACTATGAGTATACCAAGCATTGGATCATTTTTTTCTCTTACAAATCACACAATGGGAAGAGAATTTCTAAAGCTCTTCCCTTTTGTGATTACTAGAGTGGTAGACTAAGGGACATACGTTGATCTGCTCTAGCTTTTTTTTTTTTTTTAAGATTTTATTTTTATTTATTTTTTAGAGAGAGGGAAAGGGAGGGAGAGAGGGAGAGAAACAGCAATGTATGGTTGCCTCTCACATGGCCCTCATGGGGACCTGGCCCGCAACCCAGGCATGTGCCCTGACTGGGAATCGAACCGGGACCCTCTGGTTCCCAGCCCGCGCTCAATCCACTGAGCTACACCAGCCAGGGCTGCTCTAGCTTTTCAGAAGGTCATTGTTGACCCCTTGTCTCTCTTCACTCCATGGCTAGGCTGGAAGACAACAGAATAGCAGGCAGCTTTTTTTCCCAAATGCCAAGGTGCATAGTCACCAATAGTAAGGCCTTTTTTCATCTACCCAAATAGCGGTGCCAGTGAGTGGAACAGACAAGATTACATGTGTGTGCAACCACATGATCTGTTACCTGCATAGACTTCTGAAGAATAAACAAGAGAAACATTGGTGTGTGCCACACTTAGATACTCCTTGGAGCCTTAGTATGACACTTTATGTACTATAACCTTGAACTTCACTAGAGTCCTCTATACTTTGACCCCAAGTGTAGCTCACTTCAGAACAACTTGTTCTGCCTTGATGACTGCTTATTCCACTTATATATGGCCTGTATCATTAAAGCAGTGTTAGAATGGTACTGACTTGAACTTGGGTGTCCCTTAGCCTCAGGACCCTCTACTACATTCTGGGCTCACCATATTTTAATGGTCTAAATGTGTATCCTTACTCTGTCCACTTTTCTGCAAGGTTATGTAGAGATACATGTTTACTCACCCAATATGTATTTATTGGGCATCCACTATGTGTCGCCTGTTATGTGTTCTGGGACATAGGACAAGAAAGAAGACACTAGTTTCTACCCTCATGGAGTTTCTATCTAGGGTGAGGGCTGGGTGGTAAAGACAAACATACTTAAGTAGATGTAAAGTATGCTAGAAAGTGATAAGTGATAGATGAAAAGGATGAATGAGGTAAGAGGGGTCAGGAGTGGAGGGAGTGTAGAGTGGGTTGCAATTTTAAATCTATTAGAAGTCTTTGAGAAGGTGACATTTGAGCAATCTCTGAAGAATATGCAGGAAGGAGTCATGGAGATATCTGAGGATAAACATTCAGTGCAGAGGAGACAGGAAGGGCCGGAGCTCTGAGGTGGACACATGCTCGGTGAGTCCTCAGGATGGTGCAGAATCAGTGTGTGTGAGTGGAACGAGGGGGAGTGGTGTGGAAGCAGGTCATAGGGATATACAGAACCAGGTCACTTAGGGCCTTGGAGGCTAGTGGGGGTCCTTTTTACTGTGAGTAGAGAGCCACTTCTTGCTCTAAGAAGCGATATAACTAGAATCAAGCAGAATGTCGAATTGACAATAAAATGTAGGGGCATGGGTGGAAAGTGGAAGACTTAGGAGACTATTAAAATGTTGTGGCTCGGAACAGTGTAGTTAAAAGGGAGTTTCTGAGGGGTCCTCAGGTTATGGCTACAGTCTGAAGGCACATTTCCTGAAGGAATAGAAATGAATGAGAGAGGAATAGCAGAATCCAGGATTCTTGACCTGAGCAATTACAGGAGTGGGTAAAATAGCTGGTGGTGCAGGCCCTGGGGGAGAAGATCACATGTTCTGTTTCTGAAATACTAATTTTAAGATGGGTACTAAGCATCCACGTAGAAGTAATGGGTAGAAGGCTGAGGTGTGCACCTAGAGTTTAGTTGACAGGTCAGAGCTAGAGATAATGAATTGGGAACTCTGCAGTATGAAGAAGATTATGTTTATAGCCATGAGTGGAGGAGATCCCCCATGGAGCAAGTGTGGACAGAGAAGGTCCCTGCAGACAGCCAGAAAAGGAAACGTGGAGGAACATCCAGCGGAACATCCAGCGGAACATCCAGCAGCCTCTGGGAGGAGGACCACAGGACATAGTCAGCCCTGGGAGCTGCTTCTTGGGGAGGAGGGAGTGAGCCAGTGGAGTTGAACGCTGATGACACATCAGGTAACGCTCAAGCTATTGGTGACATGGACAGGAGCAGCCTTGGTATTCATGGGTGCAAAGTCATGACTGAAATGGGTTCAAAAGGTAGGAGGGGAATTAGAGGTAGAACTATGGACAACACCTGAGAAGTTTTCCTATAACAGAGTGAAGAGAAATAGTCTAGTCTCTTACAGGAAAAGTGGGATAAGTTTTACTTATTAAAGAAAATAGTAATGTCTTTGTATGCCAATGGAAAGGTCTTTGTTCACATGAATTAACTGAATTCAGTCTTTTTTTTTTTTTTTTTTGCTTAATACATTTATTCTACTACTTCATTCCACAAGTGTGCCCACCCTCTCATTAGTAGATATAGTCATTATTCCTATAGGAAACACACAATAAAATGTCTTTGAGTACAGTTTAGTTTATCTGTTCATTGGGCATACATAAACATCTGGTAGTGCTCAACAAATAAACTTATTATAATACTTTGGCCATTATAACATTTGATTGTTGTATTCCCTTACGTAGTTATGGAGGTTTATTATGCACTGTTATTGAATTTGTTATTTAGTTTACAGGGTTGTGGGAGGTATTGTAGAATCATTGTCTGGGGAACAGATAAGATTCCTCCTTCTAGATCTTCTACTCCAGAAATAATTCTTTCCCTTCATAGCTACATGACTCAGGTCAGCTAGTTTGTGATTGAAAGATGTTTATGGGTCCTGGGCTTGCTGTTTGCTTTATTTCATTTACTTAATACACAGTGAGTGCTATCCTTTTACCTGTGTTATTTCAAGGCCTAGGTTTTGACCTTGGCAGCATGTGGGGGACCCTCTGTGATCTGACATGTATGAAATCTTGCTCGTTCCTGCTTCAAGGCCTCTCACATTACTGGACACCTCTTGAGCTGGTTGAAATCAGTGTTTTAAAAATTTAGAGTCTCTAGACAAGATTTTAATTGAAAAGGACTACTTAACACATGTCATAGACTATTTTACAATGTGTTCCTTTAGCATGATTCTTGGGCTGACCAGATCATACACTTGTATTCTGAAACACAATTATGCCTTAATGAGGAATCATCTGAGCTGTCTGCAGAGACGAAGTGCTGGTACTTCTTGACCAGTGGTTTCCCTGGGCAGAGCTGGATGAAGAAGATCTTTTGAACTCTGGGTCTGAACATGCTCAGACCCTCAGGGTTGGTTTCCCTGCCCCAGAGGAGGTAGTCAGGGACTTTGCAGAGCTGTGGCTTGGCCAATTACATGGCCCCTAACTGTCCAGAGCCTCAGAGTAGGTTGCTATAAATTGCATGTCTGTGTCCTCCCAGATTCATATGTTGAAGCCCTAATTAGGTTTAATGAGATCATGTGGTTAGTGCCCTTATGATAAGAGGAAAGGATCATAGCCCTTTCTCATAGTGAGAAGGTGGCTGTCTGTAAACCAGAAAGAGGGTTCTCACCAGACACTGAATCCAATGGCACCTTGATCTTGGACCTCCAGCCTGTAGAAATGTGAGAAATAAATATGTGTTGTTTAAGCCACCTAGTCTATGGTATTTTTGTTATAGCAACCCAAACTGACTATGACATTGGGGAATGCTTACTTCTCCCTCAAGCGCAACTTTAAGGGAAAAAACACTTTTCAAATGACCAGGGTGTTTTGAATGCATTTTAAAATTAGCTCCCTTTACATAAGATCCAGCTTGAAGGGGCTCCCACTGCCCAAGTTTGGGACAATTTAAGCAAAATATATAAGGATAAAAATGAAGTATAAACTTTGAAATAAATAAGAATCCATGATTCCATACTTATGAGAAGTCTAAAATGTCACACACACACTTATGGAATAATTTATATAGTTATAAGATACTAAGTAAGGAATAAGAAACAGAAACAAATGGGAAAGGAGGGAAAGTTTTGGCGTATAGTAAAATGCTGAATATGAGTGGTAAATGTAGAGAAGGTGCTGGATTGGGAAAACATAATTCTGCAGTCATTGCAGTAGGGATTGGATTGGTAAAAGTCATCAGTAGGTGAAAACTGTGGGGGGAAGTTTTAATGAGGAAGAAAATATTTGCATAGTCTTAAAAATGTCTCCCCAGAGAATGTTTATAATTAGCAAGAGAAAAACTAATACTATATAGCAGAGAAACCCAAAAATGCATTGATTGAAATTACCTCGGTCAAAGGTAACATCCCTGATAAGACCAGGTAGTTATGGTGCCCTTCAGAGGTGATGCTCTAGAAAGAAGGACACACTTTTGTCTCCATAATGGTCTGGCCAGGCATGAATCTAATTATGAGGAGACACCAGAAAACCCCAAATAATGAACATCCCATTTAAGGGATTGTGTTGTTCAAAAATACCCACGCCATGAAAGGCTGTCCCATGGAGAGATGGGACAGCTAAATGCAGATCTTGACTGGGTTCTGAAGTGGAGGGAAAGAATCTTCTCCTTGATGTTGTTGGGTCATTGTCAAAGTTTGAATATGGACAGTAGATTAGATAAAAGAATTATGTCAATGATAAACTTACTTAAATTGATGTGTGCTGTGGTTATATAAGAAAATGTCCTTAGTCTTGGGAAATAAGCACTGATGTTTTTAAGCATGTAGGGCCATGACATAGCTGACTTATGCTTGAACAGTTCAGAAATAATGACACTGATAGCGAGCTAGGTAGAAATTAGGTGGATATAGATATAAGTTACATAGATAAATAGAAAGATAAAACAAATGGGGCAGAATATTGATAATAGGTGAATTTGGGTAATGAGTTTATGGGCGTTCCATGTACTATTCTTGCAAATTTCCTGTAAGTTTGAAATTTCCTCCAAAAATTTTTTTCTTAAAAAAAATATGTTGATTGATTGATTCACCCATTTATTCAGGGTTTATTGAGTGTTGGTCCCAGGTTGGGCCCCATTTACTATGCAGTGAGCCACACAGACAAGCTGCTGGTTCTCGTGAAGCTCGTGTTCTGCAGAGAGATGACATAAAGGAATACACAAAGAGCAACAAGAGTGTCAGAGGGTAATTGTCATAAATTCTGGCCCACAGAATTCGTATAGCTATGACTGACACATGAATAAACTCACAAGTTAAACACTGGACTAGAGGAATCCGAGACTACGCTATCCCTCCCTTATGATATGGGAGAGGCCCTGAGCCTTGTGTCGAGGGTTTTTTATTGTTGTTTTAGGGGATATTACATCAGAATGGTCTTCATTAACTATGCATAGGTTGTAGATTTGAATTAGGCATTAGATAATCCAGGAAGGTACATCAAAAGGAGAGATATGCAAATAGAAGGACAACAGGCTTGGGCTGAACTCAAAGGACTGTAAACACTAGCCTAAGGAAGCTAGGCATGCATTAGCATAAGTTCTTTTGATCCAGGGGGAAGGGAGGTCTTAGCAAGAACAAGCTTTTGATTCTAAGAAATAGATTATCCTGATTTCCCGCAGGAAATTCCGCCATCACACACGTGGGTCCTGCTTACCGTCAACCTGTTCCATGAGAGTCCATGCTCCTGTAGACGTGAAACATTAGAGCTACAATTCCCACTGTGAGATGTACAAAAACCCTTTCTCCCCCCACCCTTTTTTTATATGTTCTCAGAAGTTGTATGGATCCTACAAAGCTTGCTACTTACTGATCTCTCACACGACCCTGGAAAAATAATTTGCAAATGCAGTGAAGTACACAGAGCATTACTATAATCAGTAAGCAACCGGCGGCTCCAAAAAGCCACATTCTCAGATTAAGACCATCAAACCAATTTTTGGGGTTCAGCCAGCCGAGATTGTCATGGAGGTTTTTCAAGCACCTCCTATTTAGTCAAACGCTGAATGTCCTGCAGCTGCTGATGTAATTCTAGCTGGAATTTATTAATTTTGTCCTTTTAAATTGGTAGAGAAAAAGTCCCTATAGGTGATGTTGAATATCACTCCAAGAGTACTGGCTGGAATCTCGCTTCAGGGTGGGTGATGTACAGCTTGGAGAATCCTGGATCAGAAGAGTCCCTTCCAATGGGGCAGAGTTGGGTCACTGCCAAGGAAGCCTGTTCTGTGATATGGCCTCACCCTCTTTGTCAGCAGCTTCAAAGATCCTTCTGGGGAGAAAACACAAGCACACCCTCTTTCCCAAGTTAAAAGTGCAACTGGGCCTTCCCATCTTTCTTCCCCTAAGGGGTGTGGAACTGCAGGCCTGTTTTGTACAAGGCGTTTGCTTATGGGTGATTTTAAATTATCATCACAAATCAAAAAGTTGTAAATATATATTGCCAGGAGGGGGATATATCCTGACTCCCCCTTCTTTTATATTTTCTTAGAAATTTGGTAAGTTCTTTCAACAGTTGTTTGACCTGTAGTATTATAGGGATATATGTTTTATGACAAATTCCTCATTTTTCTAAGAAAGCCTGGGTGGTTTGTACAATAAATCCCAGGCCATTATTAGTCTTGATTATTAGTGAATGGCCTAAATGGCTGAAGGCCTTAAGTTTCAACAATCTTTGCTGATTCCCCAGCGAGGGGAGGGGCCTGTAGAAGCATCTGAGTTAGTGTCTGCTTGGAAAGACAGCTCCCCTGCAGTTTCTGCAAGCTGCAATGAGCTTGAGCAGAGTTAATTACTTTAACTGTTCTCAGGTTCTGGTATTTTCTAGGTTCAGAGTTTGCAAGGGAAAGATGGGGATAGGGGACTCCGGTGAAAAGTATATGCGCCAAGGGCCTTTTGTGACTTTGATTAATGAACTGACCCCTCTGGGGGAATAGCCAGTTCCCCCCAAGTGATCAGTGACTGAGTTAAACATAGTCCGTAGTTTTCCACGAGGAAGGGCGGTCTTAGCAAGAACAAGCTTTTGATTCTAAGAAATAGATTATCCTGATTTCCCACAGGAAATTCTGCCATCACACACGTGGGTCCTGCTTGCCGTCTGGTGTTCCACGAGAGTCCGTGCTCCCTTAGACATGAAACATTAGAGCTACAATTCCCACTGTGAGATGTATGAAATCTCTTTAGGTAATCATATTACAGAGAAGGGAATGGGGTCATAAAGTGGTGATAGGAGGTAATGAGAGAGGTTCTGTGAAGATTGGGGGAATGGAAACCTAATTGAGGTCAGGAGTCAGCCCTATATCCAACCAGAAAGGAACATTCCAGGCCCAGAGACCAGCCACTGAAAAGCCCATCAGCGGGACAGAGATGGGCTTGCTTGAAGAGTAGAGGAGGACTTTGCAGCTGGGATTAGGGGTTGGAAGGAGTCAGAACCTTGGACAGGGCAGGACAGTCTCTTCTAAGGCCTTGTCAGCCATAGTAAGGAGTTCTGATTTTACTCTAAATTGGAGAGGGAGCCAATGGAGGTTGGAAGAAAGGAAGTAACATTAATGAATTCATGTTTTCAAATATTACTCTGGCTACCATGTGGAGTATGAATTGTAGGGGACACTGGGAAGGAAAAGAAGCCAGCAACCTTCACCAGCCGCCCAAGAGGTTGCCCTGTGTCTCCCCGCTTTGTCCACCCTTCTGGCCCCTGTTGGTATGAATGTCTGTAGGACAGGGCGACTGACCAAGCACACTCTCTCTTTTTTTGTCTTTTACGCCAAAGTGTGTCTTTAGTGCACTGGATGCCTCTCAGTAACTCTACAAATTGACCAGATTTCTTTTTCCAGCATTACTTTGACACATGCCAAGAATGACAAAAATGCATCTCTCTCCATTTTTTAAATTTATCTTTTTAGCTACTTTCAGGCCTGAGTATTGCAGAAGAATAGATAGAAACCCAGAATGTCTAGAGAGGCACAGTTCCACAAGGAGAAAACCACCACGAGGGCCCAAAGAGGCATTTGCAGAATCACTGGAGCCCCTAAAATAGGAGCAGGTGACAAGGGACATCAGTCCCACAGAAACTCTAGTGCTACATGGGATACTTTAAAGTAAATAGGGGCTATAGTTTTTCTTGCTTGTTAAAGCATTCCCAACTCTTTCTACATTGTCTACCAGTCACCCTTTTCTAGAATTTGGAATTCTGAAGTCTAGGGAGCCAGGACAATTTTGGGAGAACACTCTAAATAGCTCTGTTTTTGTACTCTTGGTGTCAGATGAACTGAGGTTTTCTGAGGCTGAGGAGGTCTGGAGACTGGGTTCTTCTAGTTCGTAGATGGATGTTTTGTTGAGGCACTATTCTGCCAGAAAGCATAGGAAAGATATGTGAGGGCTAGAGAAGGGTCCTTCCCAACAATGACTGATCCTCCAAAGAGTGGGCAGTCTTGTAAGGCCTTTGAACTTCAGGCAGTGTGTGTGTGTGTGTGTGTGTGTGCGTGTGTGTGTGTGTGTGGAGGTGAGTGATGCACAGTGGGATAGTGGGTGTCCCTAGAAAGACAGCAGCTTTATGACATTCATTTTGATAGTTACAAAGAGTGGTGCTTTTATCTTCTCTTTGGATTTAATGCTTACCACTCTAAAGCACTTCTCTATTACCATCTGGATTCTCAAATTAGGGTCTCTGACGCAGATTCTGGTGGGGGGCCTTAAGTGGCCTCAAAGAGATGCAGGGTTTCAAGGGGATAGTGGGGGACTTGGCCTATTGCAAAGAGCAGTGTAGGAAGAGGAGGGATGTATATCAGCAAAGTGGTTTGTGGCATCAGTAAGAATCAGAGAACTAGGGAGGAATGGAATTTTTCAAAAAGAACACATTTTTGTGTGTGAATTTGCATTCTGTTGAGTAAAAAGAATGTTGCTGATGAGTCCAGTCCTGCTAATTCTTTTTGCAGTGTAAATAGGTGAATCAATAATTGAACATGGTAATTTTAGAAAATGTGAGGAAGGAAAGCAGTATCAGCATATCTATTGCTTATTTTTTTTGTATGTCCTCAGGGGTAGTAAACGATCCTCCTGAGTGAACATGACTTTTATTTTTGGATGTAGTCACAAGGTTGATTAAGAACAGTATGTGAGATCTCACTGCCTGTTATCATTTATGGTGAAAGAAGACAACAAAAAAGTTGGTTGCACAACCCTGTGAATATAGTAAAAAGTGTTGAAATGTATACTTTAGATGGGTGAGTTGTATGATATGTGAGTTATATCTGAATAAAGCTGTTAGGAAGAAAGGCAGTACAAGAGAATAGACAGATTTGTCTCTGAAGAAATCAAGTTTTAGAAAGTCATACAGGAAACAAAACATACAAATGTGTACTCATCATGTCTGTGGAAAAGTCCTCTTAGTTAATGATTTAGTATTGGCCAAAAGGCCCTTAAGGTGGACTGACAGAATAGCTTTCCCAACCAGGAACTATTCTTTCAGGATTTTCAGTGGGATTAAATGTCTTTGTAAGGTGGTTTGATTTTTGGAAACCACTAAAATGATTCAAAGGTAGGTTTAGTGATTAAGAAAGTCAAGCTGAAAAATTCAACATAATAAAAATATGATCTCACCTTTAAGTGGAACCTAATCAACAAAACAAACACACAAGCAAAATATAACCAGAGACGTTGAAATTAAGAACAATCTGACAGTAACCAGAGGTGAGGTGGGAGGGGACAGTGTGGGGGAAGGGAGGAAGGGTTTTCAGGTACAACTATAAAGGATGTGGACAAAACCAAGGCGAGGGGGTGGAATCAGGGGAGGGAGGTGGAGGTGGCTGGGGTAGGGTGTGGAGAGGCTCTGCCCACAGGGCCGCCCCCCCCCCCCCCCCCCCCCCCCCCCCCCCCCGGCCTCCATGGACAAGAATAAGTCTACTAAGACATGATCTGCTTGGGGAGGAAAGGTGGCCGATCTCTCAAAGAAGGGCCATAAAACTTTGGGGAATCAAACTCATTTCATGCTTGGACCCTTATCAGAAAATTGTGGACATTCTTAGCAAAGCAGGTTTCACAGGATTTTGTGCGTTCTTTCTTAGGCCTGATCGCCCCGGGGAATCGCAGGTTCCATCCCAGGGCTGCACCACCCTCTGTCATTGTTTCAGGCTTAAATCAGGCAGGGGAAGTAAGTCAGCCAAGAGATTAGGAGACTTCTCGCAGACCGAATGAGGACTCAGGCTTTGTCAAAGCCCAGGGGCAAGGGTCCATCATCCCCTTTTTCTATAGCCCCCCAAGCCCTGCCCTGGGGGCCCCTAAGTGACCGTGTCTGTCTTAGGTCACTCCTCTCTTGAGGAATCTTACCCATCATTGGCTAACCTGCCATGCGCTCAGGGCCAAGTAGGGTGAAGTAAGGGGGCAGAGGCAATTCCCCTGCCAGTGAGATAAGCTTTGTCTCCTTAGTGGCTTAGGGTCCCAAGGTCTCTCACTCAGCCTTAGCCATGGGAGGTTTACAGCTTCTGAAACCAGGCAGGGCAGTTCCAAACAGTGAGGGGGAAGTGGTGGGGAGTAAATGCAAATGAGTATACTTGAACAACAATAAAATAATTTTAAAAATTAAAAAAAAAATAATGACAGAGTGCTATAATATAAGACAGCAGACATTTTCTTTTGAGAGAGCCTAATACTGACTTCGTAAATGATCATCTTTTTTACCAATGCAATTAGCTAATCTTCTAACCCCAGGATTCAATGCCAAAGTAAATATGACTAACTTTAGGTTTACGAACAACCAATATCATGTAGTTAATTGTCTTAGTTGGGTTCCTCTGGAAGCAGACCTGAGTCAAGCCAGTGAAGGCATTGTTCACTGCAGGTGATCACGATGGGCAGCCAGGACTCAGTGTCACTGGGAAAGTCTGTGAGCCTCTGTGGAGCATGCTTCGGTGTTACCCAAGCCATGGAACTAGGGAGCTAAGGAGCCGGGAGGTTTGCCTGCTGCTTCCCATCTGTCATTTGTTAGTGCTGTTTCTGGGGGTATTTGTTGGCACTGCTGGCCTGCCCTGCATGTGGATAAGTGTGTGCTCCCAGCCAGGAACAGAGCACTAAGGCTGAGTTTGAGGTGTTAGCAAACAGCCTCTGCTGGGGTGCCCATGTAGTGCCTGGGAGATACGCACGGGGCACTAACAGCATCTGCTACTTCAGTCTAAATCTGCACTGTCCAATAGAACCTTCTTTGATGATGTTTTGTATCTGTGCCACTGAACACTTGAAATATGACTAATGTGACTAAAGAACTAAAATTTTTATTTTATTTAAATTTAAATGACTACATATGGCTAGTGGTTACCATCATGGACCATGGAGGTCTGAAAATAGAAAATGAACCCCTCAGTCTCAGTCTCAAAGTTACAAAGTTATGTAGCAAGATTACTAGAATAAAATTAGTCGTACCTAAAGATGTATTTTCATTTCCCCTTAAATCTTCATTTGTGTGTGTGTGCTTTAGTTGGGTAGATTTACAACTTGTCTTAGCTGATGGGTAAGAATTGATGTGCTCAGCTGAAGATAATTGCTAGTTAAGGCAATTCAGCAAGATTTTCAATGACTGCTATAGGAAAGTCCTGAGACCCTGCATCCCAGCTCTGAACACAGAGAAAGGCAACATGCTACAGCCTTGATTGACAGCAGTCCATGCCTATAGGACTGCCCAAGGGCTTGACTTGGTCCAGGTCAAAGCTGCTAAGGAAAATATTGTTGCAAGGGGGTTACTAGAATTATTCATTTAGTTTGATACCTGTAATTAAAAACAGAAATGGTTAGGCAATTTTATTTAGTTCCTTTAGCTTCATTGTATTAACCTGCTCTTTTCTTCTGGTATATGACTGAAGGTGTCTATCAGACCACTTTGTTAAGGTCATTCAGAAGATTATTCACACCTAAGCAGCCTACATTATCAACAATCAACTTTTATTGAAAACATATAGCAACAATATAGAACATAAATGACAAATGTATGGGACACCTGACTTATCTCATGTCATTGTTAGCCCATTCTTATTGCTAATCAACCACAGTGCTTTCTTGTGAACCCAGTTTGGAGGTTTGGGTCTTTCCTAATATATCACTCCTGGCAGATACTGCAAGCCAATCAATATTAGCATGTTTAGTAAGAGACAATAAGCCATTTCTGTCACACCTGACAGAAAAGATTGAGTGACACAGAAATCACTTACAAGAGGCTTTTAATAAGCTCTTTGTTGTTTTTCCTTAACTCTGGAGATTGAGGGAACTAACATTATAGCCTCTTTCTCCTTCCCTAGCCTTATGCTCTAGGCTAGAGCTTGGCAAACTATTCCTGTTTTTGTAAATAAAATCTTATTGGACACAGCCGCATCCATTTGTTATATATTGTCCATAGCTGCTTTTATTTTTTGGGTGGGGGGGTCAGTATAACATCACATTCGAGACTGTATGAGTATGTCATGCAAACCTAAAATATTTACTATCTGTCCCCTTATAGAAAAGTTTTCTGACCTCTGCCCTAGACTCATCTTTTGACTTTTGTATAGGAAAACAAGCTTTCCTTCCTGTTGGCACAAGGAGAAGAGTTAGATTAGCCTGTACTTGTCCTCTCCTGAATTGGGTGGTGAAGCTGGTGAGCCTTATTGCTCAGGAAATTTCCAATCTGTAAAATATATATATACTTAAAATATGGCCATGGCACAAACTTTTTAACCCCAGCATATCATAGTTAATTAAATGTGTACTTAATTAAATTATGCTTTTTTTAAAAGATTTTATTTATTTATTTTTAGACAGAGGAGAAGAGAGGGAGAAGGAAAGGGAGAGAAACATCAATGTGTGGTTGCCTCTCGTGCGCCCCCCACCGGGGACCTGGCCTGCAGCCCAGGCATGTGCCCTGACTGGGAATCGAACCAATGACCCTTTGATTCACAGACCAGTGCTCAATCCACTGAGCCACACCAGCCAGGGCAGAGAATTTCTTAAGAATTCTTAGAAAAGAATTTCTTAGAAAAGAATTTCTTTCTTTGTAAGTATGTGAGCATGGGATAAGTTGGTCTTGGGGGGTCACATTTTGGGTAGTCACTTCACATGTGGCCTTAGTCCAGTTAGCCACTCTGAGCCTCTGTTTCCCCATCATTAATATAAAAATATTGAATCACAATCCATCTATGTGGCTATTGAGATAACATTGAAGTGAGAATTAAATAAGAAAATGGATTAAAAGTGCTTATCCTAATGCTTCACACATATTAAAAGCTTATAAGTGATAGCTCTTCTTGAAGCAACATGTTTTACTAAGTAGGTGATGGTCCATAAGAATGGTTGTGCTCAGAACAAGCTCATATTTGCCATGTAAGTATCTTGAAAAAAAGAGTCTCCATACTTGGGGAAGCCTATTATATCAGCTATAGCTGTGAAAGAAGCCATCCCAAAATTCAGTTGTTTAGAACAAGCATTTATGCTGGAAACAACCTAAGTGCCCATCTACAAATGAGTGGATCAAGAAACTATGGTACATTTACACAATGAAATTCTATGCAGCAGAGAGGAAGAAGGAGCTTATACCCTTTGCAACAGCATGGATGGAACTGGAGAGCATTATGTTAAGTGAAGTAAACCAGGCGGTGAGGGACAAATACCATATGATCTCACCTTTAACTGGAACATAATCAACAAAAGAAAAAAGCAAGCAAAACATAACCAGAGACATTGAAATGAAGAACAGTCTAAGAATAGCCAGAGGGGAGGGAGGAGGGGACAATGGGGAGAAGGGTTTTCAGGAACCACTATAGAGGACACATGGACAGAACCGAGGGGGAAGAGGGAGGCAGGGAAGGGAAGTAGGGTTGGAGGGGGCGGGGGGAGAGGAGGGGAGAGGATTCAGACAACTGTAATTGAAAAATAATAAAGTAATTATTTTAAAAAATAATAAAATAGAACAAGCATTTACTATGGCTCATGAGACCATGGGTTAGTTGGGCAGCTAGGCCTGCCTCCCATAGTTTGTCATGTAATAGGGTCAGCAAACCTCAGGGCCTACTGGCTGGTTGCATATCATATTTCTTTCTCTGACATTTTTACAAGCACTACAGCCCTCAGATTCCTTTATGAAAAAGCCCCCAAGCCCCTACTTCTCATGCTTGTGAAGATTCCTGAGTCTTTATCCATACCTTGCCACTGAGGTCACTTGAGAAGTGAAAATCGTGTCTGGGTGTACCATCTTGGCCTCAGAGATCAGGCAGTCCTGGCTCACCTGCCAGTTTGATCTCACTGTCTACTTTATTTCAGCCAGTTGTTTGGGAGTGAACTGTTGAAAGCACGAGGTGCTCAAGAACTTGGGCTCTAGATCCTCACAGAACATGGAAACCTGGCTCCACCATGTGAAGGTGTGACCTTGGGCAAGGTGCTGAGCTTGAGGGTCTTCAGGTTTTATACCCCATTTTTTTCTGTCAGTGCTTATGATATGGAGCTCTGGAGATGGCTTGAGTTAAAGTTTGTGATGCATCAGTCTTCAGTGTGTGGAATAAGCACTCACTCGATGACAGCTCTTATTATCAAGATTATTTTTTATGGGTTCCACTGCACATTAGTGAGCCTCTTGGCTATTTTTTAGTCTGAGTTATATGCCTGTCTCTGCCTTTTCAA
>PVJI01023615.1:0-23255 GCA_004026765.1 Micronycteris hirsuta
CAGATGAGGGGATCTGTTTTTCCGGGACAATCTCACTGCCTTAGTAAATCTGCTTGCCTCAAATGATATATAAGCTAGCTCATGTCTTTGTTGGGGGCTCTCGATTTGGAGTTTGTTCCCGAGAGCCCACGCGTGAAATAAAGGGTCTGTGACCTTTACCTCTCAGGAGTTTGGTCGCTTCATTTCCCCGTAACAATATTAGTTAGGGTTCAATCAGAGGAGGGCAACCAGTAGGAAATATATATTGAGATATTTACTACCTTATGTTAAGTGATATAAGCCAGATACCAAAGGACAACTATATGATTATACTTATCTGCAATATCTCAAATAGTAAAACTCATTGAGACAGAATATAGAATAGAGGTTAGCAGGGGCTGGGGTAGAGAGAATGGGGAGTTATATCTTAATGGAAACAGAGTTTTTGCTTGGCATAAAAAAGTTCTGGGGAAGGATGATGCTAATGGTTGTAGTATGTGAATGTTCTTAATAGCACTGAATTATATACTGAAAAGAGTTACAATGGTAAATTCTATATTATGTATACTTGACTACAATAAAAATAGCGTAGTTTTACTTCTTTAAAAAGAGATTTATTGCAAGAAATTATTTTATAATATTGTGGGTGTTGGCTAGGCAAGTTTAAAATTCGTAGGGCAGGCAGTCAGGAGACTCACCACAAGTGGAATCTGTTCTTCCTCATGGTCACCTCAGCACGCTCTTACAGCTTTCAGCTGACTTAATCAGGCCCGCCCGGATTATCAGGAATAATCTCCCTCACTTGAAGTCAACTGATCATAAGCATTAATTGTATTTACAAAATATCTTCACAGGACACCCACATTAATGTTCAGTTTATTAACTAAGGCCTGTAGCTTAGTCAGATTGACAGATCATAAGACCATCACATCTTAATTCTAAAAATATGTGAATGTCACCTAAACAAAAGGAGATGCCAGTAGTCAGAAGCTAGTGTAGTTTGTAGGCTCTTTATTTGAATGTTAGGATATTTAAAAAAATATAAATAGCCAAGTGCTGGAAACAGCCTAAGTGCCCATCAGTAAATGAGTGGATCAAAAACTGTGGTACATTTACACAATGGAATACTACACAGCAGAAAGAAAGAAGGAGCTCCTACCCTTTGTGACAGCATGGATGGAACTGGAGAGCATTATGCTAAGTGAAATAAGCCAGGTGATGAAAGGCAAATACCATGTGATCTCACCTATAAGTGGACCCTAATCAACAAAACAAACAAGGGAGCAATATAGAACCACAGACATGGAAATAAAGAACAAACTGACAGTGACCAGGGGAGGAGGGAGGTCGATAAGCGGGGAAAGAAAGAGAAAGATCAAGTCAAGGAACTTGTACAAAGGATCCAAGGACAAAGACAATGGGAGTGAGGGAATGATTGTATGTGGGGGGAGGGGTGTGCAGGGCAGGGGAAAGCAATGGGGGGGAATGGGGACAACTGTAACTGAACAACAATGAAAAACATTTAATCAACTACTCATATGACATATCAAAACCATGCTAAGTATGTTTTCAAATAGCCACTAGATCTAGTTGATAGTGTATCTTTTTCTGTGTATGTTTGTGTTTGAGGATCTGTGTTTACATATGTGTATGGTCTTTCTCAAAGTTATGAAATATTTGAAGCCAGTCATTGCTCTTATTCTTTTGTAACTACATACGATGTATTAAAACGCTCTTCACAATGTATTTTTTAAAGCTTTCCATATGGCACTGAGTTCAGGAAATAATTTTTCCCAATTTAACCCATGAAAAACTAAACAATTATCAATGCAAAACCAAGTTTACATAGATTATTTTTAACAAGTCTTATGTTTTGTTATATTAAAATATATTTTTAAATTAACAGATTTACTTAGACATACTTGACAACAATAAATTGCACATTTAAAATATCCAATTCAGTAAGGTTTAACATATGTGTGCACCCATGAAACCATCACTGCAGTTAGGAGAGTAAACATATCTATTACCTCCAAAAGTTTGCTTATGTCCCTTTGTGGGCATACCACTTACCTTATCACTTTATCCTCATCTCCTGAAACTACTTACATATTTTCTATCATACTTCATTAATCTTTTAATGCCTGTGTCTAACCCAATGCCTGACACACAAATAAGGCCTTAATGCACGTTTATTGAACCAAGCTGAATTATTCTGTATTCTGAATGAGTATGTTATTCAGTGTACTTCTCTTTTCAAATGTGAGTATTTCATCTTTTATAAAAAGAATAAAAACCAATTTCAAAAATTGTCTACTTGGTTATTCAACAAAGTGAATTTTTTCCAAAATATAAATCTTCAGTTATATCCTTTGATATTAAAACCCTACTTTTCTGTGGTTTTTCCCTTCTATTTTGGCTTCCAATTTGTATTCACTTGATTTATAAATCCCATTGGCATTATTCTTCTTAAATAAAGGCACTTTGTCTATCTAAATTAAATCTCATTCACTTGATTTTCTTTTGCATCTTAAACTCTCAAGATCCATCTGCAATTTTTCTGTTTTTAACTTTCTAGTGTTGAGTATGTAATCTCCTCATTTGCAATCATCTCTAGAGTTTACTCAAGGTTTTTTTTTCTTCTTCTTCTTCTCTTCAAGTTAACACATTAGAAGGATATTGACCATAGGATTAGTTACCTTTTAAAATCTCTGCTTAATTTTTGAGTTATTCTTGACTATATCATCAGGATTTACTATTTTCAATACTGAAGGATCATTAATATGCTTCATGGCTATAACAAAGTAAAAGGCTCCTTGCTTGTTTGTATTTCAGAAAAAAAAAGGTGATTAATTCAGCCTAAATTTGAAAGCATCTAGGATCCCGCCAGAGATAACTGTGCTGTCCACAAAAGCACAGTCTTCAACCTTCAAGACTGACTCACAATGACTACTGAGTCACTAAGATTTTTTAAAATCAGTGTCCTTTCATACTATTTCTTCATTTTGAGGAGAATATATTTTCTCAAGCAAAGGACAATTATTAATTCTAGGTCGTTATTTAGGAATTGCTGTAAAATATACTTTAAAACTAGATCTGTAGGCACATATTTAAATAATGGATTATTAAATTTGATCATGTACGATGCCTTTTACTCTTCAGAGAACCAAGACATAGAGAAGATAACAGGGATAACAAATTCAATGCAACATTCTCACCTAATAGATAACAAGTTTTTATCAAAATTCTATAATTCAATTGTAATTTTTAACTTATGTACTTTAAAATTATAGCAATAGTTATACATATTATTTCTAATGCTTAGAGGATTAACTTATGTGGGGCTAATGATGCTCCCCTGTTATAGCAAGGATTCCCTAGTTGCTATGAAATCACATGACACAGGTTCAAATTTTTTATCATTATTCTTTCATGTGGCAATAGAGGCTAAAACATACAGAGGAAAAGAAGTATATTGTTGGGAACTGCCCTGCCTGGTTTCAGAAGCTGTAACCTCCCCATGGCTAAAGCTGAGTGAGAGACCTTGGGACCATAAGCCACTAAGGAGACAAAGTTTATCTCCCTGGCAGGGGCATCGCCTCTGTCCCCTTTACTTCACCCTGCTTGGCCAATGACCAGTTAGCCAATGACAGGTAAGATTCCTCAAGGGAGGGAGGGCCTAAGACAGACACAGTCATGAGGGGTCCCTCAGGGAAGGACTTGGGGGGCTATAGAAAAAGGGGGTGATGGACCCTCACCCCTCGGCTTTGACATAGCCTGAGTCCTCATTCTGTCTGCAAGAAGTCTCCTAATCTCTTGGCTGCCTTACTTCCCCTGCCCATCTTAAGCATGAAACAATGCTGGACCTGAGTGCAGCCCTGTGCTGGAAAGGGTGGGTTTCCAGGGGCAATCAGGCCTAAGAAAGAATGCATAAAATCCTGTGAAACCTGCTTTGCTAATACCCTCAATTTAAATGATAAGGGTCCAAGCATGGAATGAGTTTGTTTCCCCACAGTTTTATGGCCCTTTAGCTATCTGACCCTGACTCAAAATAGGCCCTCATAGTTCTTTGAATGTTATCTATTGTTTGATCCTTACTGCCTGACAATGACTGATGAGCTTTATGTATACTCCCCGTATTCCTATGCAAATGAACCCAATAAAAGCCCATTGAGGAAAAGGCTCCTGGTCCTTCTCCTTTGAGAGATTAGCCACCTTTTCCTCCCCAAGCACATCATGTCTTGGTAGACTTATTCTCATCCATAACATCTCAGACACTGTGGGCTGGAGTCCGCATCAGTATATCACCTAACAAAGCATGCTTATGAAAGAGAAAAAAAAATAAGTGGCTCCTATAAGACCTTAATAGATAATTTGTGAAGCTATTTATAAAATCACAAATAATAGATGAACAGAAAGAGTTATTACTAGTCATGCTCACTGTTAGTTTCCACTCCAAGCCTTCAACTGAAGACAAGTACTCCAAGGCTTTCTTTTCCATGAGGGTAATTCAGCAAATTAAAATGATATTAATGATATAGTAATGTAATAATAAGAGTGAAAATAAAAATGTTATTAAGAATCTTGTTTTCATTCATACATTTATTAATATTTCTATTGTAGAACAAGTTGGTTCAACAGATACTCATTAAATAGTATCAGTACTGTGTTTGACACTGTGACTTAGATATACAAATATATGGTCCCTATGTTTGTGGAAATTACAGTGTTTGGGGGGTAGTCAGATAACGATGGCTATAAATAGAAAAAACATGATGTGGTAACACATTATTCTCATTTAACAGGCTTGCTCAGTGGTCACAAAATAATTTTGGAACACTAACAAAATGCTAATTCTTGTAACAGGCTCTGTGGAGACATAACACTGAACATGAAGTCAAGTTCTTTAGGCTAAAGGAAATGATTTAGGTAAAAAAATGGATCTACATAAATGAAAAAAATGGCATCGGAAAAGAGATAAATGAAGGCCAAATAAAATCACTATTTTTCTTATTTTTAATTGAACTAAAAGATTATTATTTAGTTATAAATAGCAATATATTGAGTGATGATAGCACATGGATAAATGAATGTCAGAATGGATGGGAATGAGGAATTTAGAGTCTGTTGAAAGATATTTGCACTATTCAAGAAACAGTATAGTGTTATTTGAAGGTAGACTTGGATTAGATAAAATCCTAAATTGTAAACTCTAGAGAAACCACTAAATTCTTAAAGAAGTATTTGATATTATAAGAAAGGAGAAAAAATAGTATCATATACAATGCTAAATTATACCAGAGAAGGCAGAGAGAGAAAAAAAGAACAAATGCAACATACAGAAAAATGGTGCAAACATGACAGATATTAATTCAACTATAGTAATAATAATTTTAAACATGAATGATCTAAATATACCAATTACAAGACAAAGTCTTGTCAAAATTAATAAAAAAGGCTTCAGTTAACTATAAAGGGAAGAAGAAAGACATATTATGCCAACATGAATCAAAAGGAAGCTGAGTAGCTACATTATTTATAGACAAAGAAGACTTCAGAACAAAGAAGATGTTCAAGGATATAGAATGAGATTATAAAGTGATAAAAGTGTCAATTTTTCAAGAAGACATAACCATCTTAAACTTGTACACACCTAATAACTGTAAGGAGAAATAACAAATCTACCATTATATTTGGAGACTTTAACTCCTTTCTTTAAATAAAAGAATGGATGGATGGCCTGAAAAACCTTATCGATCACTTGATCCAATTGACATTTATGTGACTGCATCCAAAAACTGCAAAAAACACACTTTTCTATGATCATATGGAACATTTGCCAAGATAGACCATATGCTGGGGCATAGCACTCCTTAACAAAATTAATAATATAGTAGATCATACATAGTATGTTCTCATATTATAATGGAATTAAACTAGAGATCAGTAACAGAAAGGTAGGAAATCCTAAATACCTAAAATATTATAAAGCATATTTCTAAATAACCCATGGATCAAAGTAGTCTCAAGAGAAATGTAATGATATTTTGAACTAAATAACAATGAAAACAGGATGTCAAAAGTTGCAGAATGCAAAGACAGCAATATTTAGAAGAAAGATAATGGCATTAAATATTTTTTAAAGAAAAGAAGATTAAAAAGCATTAATGTTAGCTTCCACCTGAGAAAATGAGAGGAAGAAGAACCATTAAAGCCTAAAGCAAGAAGATATAAGATTTAGAGTAGAAATCAGTGAAATTGAAAAAAAAATACAGAAAAAAAGAAATTGATTCTTTGAAAAGATTTTTAATAGTATGTTTAAATTTTTTTGATTTGTTATATGCCTCTAGCTAAGCTAAGCAAAAAACCCCCCAATATTTTTCATGAATATAGATGTAATTTTGCAAGAAAAGAATAGCAAATTGAATCCAATAATGTAAAAAAAAATATGACATGACCAATTAGAATTTATTTGAGGTATATAAGATTGCCTCAACATTCAAAAATCCATCAATGTAACTTATTATTTCAACAGGCTATAGAAAAAGAAAATATATGATTATATCAATTACTGCTGGAAAAAGCACTGACAACACACAACACACTCGTAATTAAAAACTCAGAAAACTAGGAATAATAGTTTGGTAATGATATCTACAAAAAAATCTAGCATGAAATACACAAGATGTTACTTTCTGGCACTACTAGAACACCTTGTAATGTCAGAAAGTAACAGTCTCAAAAAAAAAAAAAAAGAAAACCCCACAATGTTGAAAAAGTTTGAGAAACTTTCACAACCAGAGAAGATTATGAAGAAATAATGATCAAATGTCATGGGGTATCTTGAATTGAATTGTGGAACAAAAAAGAAAATAAGATTTAAAACCTAGGAAATCTGAATAAACTATGGATTTTAATTAATGGTCATGTATCAATATTGCTTCATTAAATGTGACAAATGTACCATACTAATGTAAGATATTAATATAAGAGGAAACTTGGTGTGGGATGCATGGGAACTCTCTGTAGTAGCTTCATAATTTTTTGGTAAATCTAAACTTATTATAAAACAGTTTATTAAACATTTAAAAATTAGAAAAAATATAGGAAGGACAAGCCATATCTAATGAAACAAGACCTCAAATAAAACATAATGAGATGGAAAAAAGAATACATATGGAAGCTCTGATCTTGTGGAGGAAGAAAAACACCTTGCACAAAATGGAGTTAAAGAGGAAAATGTAAATAATATTGTGATGGCTGGATTAATGCAGTTTATTTTTTAATGACCTAAATTTTCTTTATAAACTATCATGTAGATAACTTTCAAGATCAAAAGAAGTGGAGATTGGATTAAATATTTGAGAGGAGTGCTGTCACTTGGAATTGTAACAGTCTAAGGAAAGAATTAAACAAACTCTAATAAAAATATAAAAGCATGGGTGTCTGGCATTGTGTGGTCAGAGACTGTGTGGTTGACATTAAAACTCATTGATATGTGGCTTCATCCACTCAGTTTTATGTTTTAATCTAGGGGATGTGTTCCACTGTAAGAGTAAAAAGACAAATTGCATGACTTTTCCAGAAGGCAAGTGTTCCATGCAGACAGCTGGAAAATCATGGGCACAATGTAGTTATAGATGTTGGTGAAATGTGCTCAGGTGATCAACCATGGGGTCTGGGTTCAGTGAATAAGGAAATTACAGAATTAGAGAATGACAAACTCCAGGAAAATAGGTAATGGAGCTGTAAGGTAAACTTCAAGAGCCTGGCAAGTAAGGATGCAAGAAATGATGCAGTAGGAAGAAATTAATTTAGATTCAATGGCAGAAGCAATCCTATAACATGAAAGGGAACATTAAAGAGAGCCATTCCCTGTTAATAATATAGGGCTTCTGGTTAAGATGGCAGCATATGTAAATGTGGTACTCATATCCTCTCAAACGTACATCAAAATTATAACTGAATTATAGAACAACTATCATTCAGAGATATCTAAAATCTAGCTGAACAGAAGTCTTAAAACTAAGGCTAGAAAGAAAAAGACACATTGAGACTAGTAGGAGAAGCAGAAACATGACAAAAGCTATTCCCATACCCACCTGTGGAAGGTAAAATTCAGGAAGGATATCTTGGCTGGAGCAAGTGGTTCCAACGCCACGTCAGCACCCTCCCCTACTCAGGGTTTCAGTGCCAAGAAGAAAAGTCCCCATAACTTCTGGCTATAAAAAACCAATGGGCACTGTGGCTGAGTGAGATGGAGGGCTTCTGGAGTCCTTGTGAAGGGCCTGAACGTAGGCTCACTGGGATTCACATGCTCTGAGCTCTAGCACAGGTGCAGTAGCTCAAGAGGCACCAGGGACATACAGGGAGGAAATGAATTGTCTAGCATCAGGGTGAGAGCTGAAAGGACAGCTTTCTCCCAGATAGAAATGTTGGAAGAGGCCATTGTTCCTTTTCTGAGCCTTCCTTCCACAGAACTGACAGGCAGTCATCATATCTGAGTCTTCATCAACTTGGCTATCACTGTTTTCCCCACTCTGGTGATTCCCTGAGACCCTACCGTGTTCAACTTGTGGCCCATCCCTAGGTGTTTCCAGTGGCTTTACCATATAAATGGCCAGTCTTGGCTCATGCTTCAGACATTCCTAAAATCTCTCAAACAAGTAGTGTCTGACCTTGACATGCCCTATACCTTTTGTTAAGTGGCACCAGGCCTGGTACTAATGGCAGCTGACATTGGTTCCCATTTGGCCTCTCTTTGGCACCTTTAGGCCCAGCACAAGGGGCAGCCATCTGCTTATCACTTTGTAGTTCATACTGAGTGGCCCCTGGTAGAACACAGGTGGTAGCTGACCTTGCCCTGCACCTCCCAGGAGGTCCCAGAGCCAACTCACTCAGTGGAGAGCTTCAGACCTCATTGAAGGACCACCCAATACCTCAACAAGGAATTGAAAACCTATGTAAAAAAATAATGAACTTCCAGCCAAGATGGAGGCATAGATAGATACACTGTGCTTCCTCACACAACCAAAAGAAGGTCAACAACAAATTTAAAAACAAAAAAACAACCAGAACATCCAGAAAATTGAACTGTATGGAAGTCCAACAACCAAGGAATTAAAAAAGAAACATTCATCCAGAGTGGTAGGAGGGGCAGATACCAGCACCTGGGGCAGAGGGGACTCACAGCAAGGTGACAGCTGGAGGACTGGGGCGGGTGGTGGCTGGCAGAGCAGGTGATCCCACATTCATGTGCATATATACTGGGAGAAACAACTGGGGAGCAAGACATGCTGTGCAACCTAGGGTTCCAGCACGGGGAAATAAAGCCTCAAAACATGATTGAAAAAACGTGTGGATGTTGTGCCAGCAGAAAAAACTCCCAGCTTTACAGGTGAGTTTGTTGGAGAAACCCATAAGGTCCTATAATGTACACAAACACACCCACCTGGGAATCAGCACCAGAAGGACCCAATTTGCTTGTGGGTAGCAGAGGAAGTCACTGAAAGCCAACAAAGAGCTGAGCAAGCAGTACTGTTCCCTCTCAGACTCCTCCCCCACATACAGCATCACAATGAATCGATGTGGGTTGCTGTACCCTGGTAAGCACTGAAGGCTCTGCCCCTTACAATGTAAGAGGCAGGCTGAGACAAAGAAATATGGCTCAAATGAAAGAATAGATTAAAACTCCAGAAAAAATATAATTAAGCAATGAAGAGATAGCCAACCTATTAGAGGCGCAGTTCAAAACACTGGTAATCAGGATGCTCACAGAAATGGTTGAGTATGGTCACAAAATAGAGGAAAAAGTGAAGGCCACACAAAGTGAAATGAAGAGAAATGTACAGGGAACCAACAGTGAATAGAAGGAAACCGGGACTCAAATCAATGGTTTGGAGCAGAAGAAAGAAATAAACATTCAACCAGAACAGAATGAAGAAACAAGAATTAAAAAAAAAAAAAAAAAATGAGGAGAAGCTTAGGAACCTCCAGGACAACTTTAAACATTCCAACATCTAAATCACAGGGGTGCCAGAAGGAGAAAAGGAAGACCAAAAAATTGAAAACTTACTTGGAAAAATAATGAAGGAGAACTTCCCCAATCTGGCAAAGTTAATAGACTTCCAGGAAGTCCAGGAAGCTCAGAGACTCCCAAACAAGTTGGACCCAAGGATGCACACACCAAAACACATCATAATTACACTACTCAAGATTAAATGTAAGGAGAGAATCTTAAAAGCAGCAAGAGAAAAGGAGACAGTTACCTACAAAGAAATTCCCAGTAGACTATCAGATGACTTCTCAAAAGAAACCTTACAGGCAAGAAGGGCTGGAAAGAAGTACTCAAAGTCATGAAAGACAAGGACCTACATCCAAGATTACTCTATCCAGCAAAGCTATCATTTAGAATGGAAGGGCAGATAAAGTGCTTTCCAGATGAGGTCAAGTTAAAGGAGTTCATCATCACCAAGGCCTAATTATATGAAATGTTAAAGGGACTTATCTAAGAAAAAGAAAAAAATATGAACAATAAAATGACAGCAAGCTCACAGCTATTAACAATGGAACATAAAAAAAAAACAGAAACAAACTAAACAACAAGAACAGGAACAGAATCACAGAAATAGAGATCACATGGAGGGTTATCAGCAGGGAAGTGGAGTGGAGAGAACAGGGGAAAAGGTGAAGGGAATAAGAAGCATAAATGGTCTACAAAATAGACAGGGGGAGGTTAAGAATAGTATAGGAAATGTAGAAGTTAAAGAACTTATATGTACAACTCATGGACATGAACTAAAGAGGGGAACGCTGGTAGGAGAGGGGTGCAGGGAAGAGGGGAATAAAGGTGTGGAAAATGGGAGAGCTGTAATAGCATAATCAATAAAATATATTTAAAAAATAATGATGATAAATCTCCCTAACCTGGTGAAAGAAATAGGCATACAAGTCCAGGAAGTCCCAAGCAAGATTAATCCAAAGAGGCTCACACCAAGACATGTCATAAGTAAAATGCCAAAAGTTAAAGACAGATTATCTTAAAATCAGTTGAGAGAAAATTAATTAGTCACCTAGCAAGGAGCTCCCATAAGATTGTCAGCTAATTTCACAGTAGATACTTTGTCAGTCAGAAGGGATAATTAAGAAATGTATAAAGTTATAAAAAACAGGGATCTACAAACAAAATTACTCCACCCAGCAAAGCTATTATTTAGAATAGAAGAATTGATAAAGAGCTTCCCAGACAAGAAAAAGCTAAAGGAATTCATCACCATCAAATCTATATTGTACAAAAATGTTAATGGGTCTTCTCTAAAAAGAATGAGAAAAAAAGATTAAAAAATGAATAATAAAATGGCAATAAATACATATCTGTCAACAATTGGATCTAAAAAAAACCCCAAAATAAATGAAAAAGCAGAATAGAAACAGACTTACAGATACAGAGAACATTTTGAAGGTTGCCAGTTGGGAAGAGTTTTGGGGGGTTGTGTAAGAAAGGTGAAATGATTAAGAACTACAAATTGGTTATAGAGTAATCACAGAGATGTAGAGAACAGACTAGGGAATAGAGTCAAGAATACTGTAAAAACTATGTATGGTGTCAGATGGGTACGAGATTTATGGGGATAATTACTTAGTAAGTTATATAATGGCTAATCACTGAGTCATATACCTGAGACAAGTATAATATTGTATGCCAACTGTAATTGAAAAATTAAAAAAAATTAAAGTAAAAAAATAGAATTGTTCTATGCTGGTTTTAAAAAAAAGAGAGCCAGAATTCCCTGTGTGCTTATAAAGATCAGATAAAATAGAACATTTCCCATTTCATACATGCCAAGTCTTTACTACAGCTCCTTGAAGACTAAAGCAAAATACGTGTCTTCACTCTCAATTTACTGAGCAGTAAAAATATCTGTGCTTTAAGAAAAACATTCAGAAGAAAAGAGTTAGGAGCTATAATCTGGCTCTACTACTAATTCTTTTTTAATACTTTGCTTGGATGCATTTCTTTTTTGGGTTTCAGATTGTCCATAGATAAGTAATTTTGATTTTAGAAATATTGGTAGCATTAGGAATATGATTTGCATAGTATGTTTTCAACTAAATATTCTTTGAATATGCCTGACTTGAAGCTGCATGGTACCGCACTTTCATCATTCTGGGTCTCTTTACTAATGTTCCCTTTGAGTGAAATTCATGCTGTAAGGCTCAGTTTCCTTAGCTTTGAAATGACTATATTAGTAATACAAACTTCATTGGATTGTGATGAGGCTTGCATGAGATAATTCATGGGAAGTCTTTGCTTTTTTCCTGGTACATGGAAAGCATTCAGGAAATATTAGTTGTGGCAATATTGACAGTGATGATATTGATTAAGATGATGGTTTTATTCCTAAATCCTTCACATTTTCTGACTTCAAAGACATTTACAACCAGTGAGGAGAAGCTTTTAGCCTTACGAGTCTGTATTTAGTCATTCTTTTATATGTCCACTTCCCTTCTATATAAAATCTAAAACCTTCATCCCAGTGGTCAAGGGTCACCCAGCCTTCTTCCCTGACAACTTCTGCTTACCTAATATGTTTCCCATGTCCCAAACAACTTTCTAATTCCTGTCTGCTTTTCACAGTACATTTACTCAGCCTGTGTCTGAGACATATTTGCTTTAATAATTTATACTCATTCACATTTTGGGGGGCTCAGTTTCTACTAGGCATTACGCTGGGGACTTTTACATACTTTCCCCACCTCCCAGTATCTATGCAAGGCTTATATTATTGTGCCTATTTTATAAATGGGAAAACTTAAGCTCTCAAACGAGCTGAAGTAATACAGCTGGCTAATATGTGAAGAGCTGAGATTGAAAACAAACCCACTCCTTTTTCTACAGGGTTATATAGTCACCCATATATGTGATTAAAAAGGATTTCTCATACTAAGATATTATTCTAATTACATTAGTGTCTCTCCATTTTAAAATTATTTGAATAGCTTTATACTGGGTTTTTTCTTTGCAGTAGATTTTAATCTCTTTGTGGTAAGATATATTTTCCTCCAGTGATTCTACTATTCTATTAATTTTAACCAACCTCAACACCAATGCTGTTGCTAGAACTAATGAATTGTTTTCAACACTTACCCAACGTTAGCTCTCAAATGACTTCTCTTTTCCTCCCAAGCTCATGATTACATTACAAATGTCCTGAACTATCTTTAGTTTTTTTCACTTTTAGTGAATTTATTGGGGTGACACTAGTAAAAAGTTATACAGGTTTCAAGGGCACAGTTCTACAACACATCCTCTGTACACTATTGTGTGTTTACCACCCCAAGTCAGGTCTCCGTCCATCACCACGTACCCTACGTTTATGCTGAACTGTGTCCCACATCTCCCAACCCTCCTCCTCTCCCCTACAATCACCACACTGTTGTCTGTGTCCATGAGTTTTTTCCCCTATTTTTTCTCTTTTGCTCCATCCCTTCACTTCCCCAACCAGCACCCCCCTGGCAGCTGTCAGTAGACCACCTTCATACACAACACACAAGAATAAACTCTAAATGGATCAAACACTTAAGTGTTAGACTCAACCATAAAATCCTAGAATAAAACACATGCAGTAAAATCTCAGACATTCCATGTAGCAATATTTTTTTCTGACATTTCTTAAAACACAAATTTTCTTGTCTTCACACCACAATCCACTAATTTTACTCTTCTCTTTCTTTAAGGGGCTCTACTCCTCTGTTCATGTTTTATGTAAATTATTTTAGATTGTACCTTAGGCCATTTTTTTTCCCTAGAAGATCACGTTCATTTTTTATAGCTTCAATTATTTTCCATAAATTGATGACTACTACATACTCTCCCTAGGAGATCATATACACCTTTATAGCTTCAGTGATTTCCCATGAATTGACTATAAGCCTTTTAGATCCATGTATTCAGTTGGACATTGGATATCTCCACTCAACTGTTCCATCAATATGTAGATTAAGCCTGGCTGGTGTAGTTCAGTGGATTGAGCATGGGCTGGGAACCAGGCGGTCCCGGTTCAATTCCCAGTCGGGGCACATGCCTGGGTTGCAGGCCGGGTCCCAGTGAGGGCCATGTGAGAGGCAACCATACATTGCTCTTTCTCCCTTCCTTCTCCTCTCTCTAAAAATAAATAAATAAAATCTTTAAAAAAATGTAGATTAATACAGGCAAAACTGAATTCATTAGCTCTCCTTCCTGCTAAGTACAAGACCTGCTTTCTCATTTTTTTCTATTTCAATGGCTATCATTCCTGTTTACTGAGTCACAAATCTGTGTATCATCCTTGCATCTTTATTTCTTTCACTTAAATAGTAATTCTACTCATTCTACCTCCTAAATGTATAAAAAACCCAGTCATTCCCATCCCACCCAAATTACTAACCTAGCTCTGATACTAGTTTTTCTGCCTTCATTCTTCTTTAACTTCTACTCAATGATAGACCATTGACTAGACATTAGAAGTAGAAGCATTCCTTAGTTTAGATAAACATTTTTTACTTCTTTTTATAGATCTCCACTACTTTTTGAAGTCTTGCTCACTTTTCTTTAGGCTCTTTTGTCATGTAAACTCCATGATAAGAAATACTGTATCTTATTTGCAATTTCATTCCTATACAGCTTAGTACTGTGCATTGAAAACACAATAAAAATGGGTTAAATAAAAATCTAGGAATGTATCCAGTAATTGCATAGAAAATAGATTGATGGAAATTTCCTAATTTTACTTCTGAAGAGCACTTAAAATTTTTGGTTCAAAAAGCTTTTAATGAGGTTCAGTGTCCAAAATCAAAACCGCTCCCAGGGTAGAGCTGTATTTACCAAAGGCGAAATTGAGAGGAACACTGAGAAGAGTTTATGGATTAATGCACTAGACAAGGTAGAGGGGAAAATGGAGCTCATCTTCTGCAGCACTATTGGTAGTATTAATGATGTTATATCTAATAATTTGTTTCTCTCCTATTAACCTGTTGTTATTAAAGGGATGTATCAGCCTAGAACCCAGCAGGATAAAGAAAAAATGTATTTTCCTCCCCTGCAACTTGATGTCTCTTGGATAGAGGGAGACACCATTGGAGCTGCCCATTGAAACCTGACCCATGATTTCATTACATTGAGTATTTACACATTCTATAGTCTGAGTATTGGGTTTGATGGGTGTCCTGCAAGTGTTCACAGTTCTGTGGAAGATGCATATTTTCATCTGACATTTTCATTTCAATTTATTGCAGTTTATTATGATACTTTAGACTAATTTAAAATTTGGCTTTCTACCATCATTCATCAATTTATTAAAAAAGATTTACTGAGCCCCATTGGCATCTTAGAAGTTTACAGTCAAGCTAATAAGTAATTACTACATGCTTTCATTGGTGTTATGACAGAACTGTGATAGGAGGTAAAATTCTATACTGTCTGCTCAAAGAAATTTTTTTCCTGAGAAGATATTTTGGGAAAATTTTCAAGGACTTGTAGGAATTAATAAAATAGAAAGGGTGCTCTGGGTAAGCTGAGTTAATGATAGGTAAAAAAAAAATAGGAGAGAAAGCAGAGAAAGAAGGGCAGATCTGGAAAGTGCAGTATGATGCTCAGAGAATGACTGAAGCAGAAGGTATAAGAGAGAGAACAGGAGAAAATAGTTGGAGAAAATAGTTGGAGATTACTGCTGATTGAAAGCCATGGTCATTCTCAGTCCTTGTGCATGGTAGTTAATAATACAAATTCAAGACAATGGAATAGTCTGCATAGATAGCTAATTACTGACTCTCATTGTTACATGTCACAGTCAGAGCTGGTCACGAGTTCCAGGGAGAAGCATAAAGTCATCAAGAGCGGTCAGCTGAATCTTGCAAAATGAAAATGATTGCAGTAATATTTTTGGATTCAGTTCAGTGTTGGAATATTTCACATCTGTGCTTCCAACCAATTCATTTTAGAATTGGTTCTGAGAACAAATTGACCAGTTTATAGAATTTTCATAGTTCAGGGACCTGTTGTCAAAGAGGAAACGAGTAAATTTTGAAGGGTGATTTGTTGCATTCAATATGTTGTTAACTTCTGAACTAGAAAAAATATAGGAAAAAAAACTGGATGTTTCCTATGCACAGATAAGTAATCTTGAACTAATACAATTATCAGTTCCTTTGAACAATAGTTTTGCATTTGAACTATCTTTCTTCCAAGTAACAGACTGAAAACCTAGTATTTTTAAGTTTATCATTTCTACATTATTATTATTTGAAATGTTCTCTGTTCATTTTATGTAATGTGGAAAAAATAAATTTAAATTCTAAAGCCCTGGATTTAGAATGTGAGATTAAAAGATTTTGTCTAATACACATTCCTCACACAAATTTCTGTAGTACTCTTTCACTTTCAATACATTATGTATAATATCACTAATAGCATTAATTAAAATTTTAGGGCCTGAATTCATTACTGTGTTATCCAAACTCAGAGCTTATTTCATTGTGTTTATTTCAACTTGTTTGTCACTTTGAGCATTCTGTTGGCAGGACCACTTGGAAGCTAAATTTTAAAGTAGGAACTCACCTTCTTTTTTTTTTTAGATTTTTATTTATTTATTTTTAGAGAGAGGGGAAGGGAAGGAGACAGAGAGGGAGAGAAAGAGCAATGTATGGTTGCTCCTCACATGGCCCCCACTGGGGACCTGGCCTGCAACCCAGGCACGTGCCCTGACTGGGAATCGAACTGGGATCCTTTGGTTCCCAGCCCGCACTCAATCCACTGAGCTACACCAGCCAGGGCTCACCTTTATTCTTAGTAACTCTCCTCCCTGGTGGTGCATTTCTTGATTGTCCTTTCTGAGATTCACCTTCTCTGTACCTTGAAGGGGAGCAGAATTCGTCACCCCAAAACATGTCTCTTTGATATAAGGATTCATTTTAGGCTAATTATTTTCAAGAACAGCAGCAATAGGAATTCCTCTAGAAACCAAGTAAAAGTTACTCTCTTGTAAGAGACAATTACATTTATAAGGAAATCTCATTTTGTTAGAGTGTTATCCTCTCTGTCCCAGGACAAGGATGACTAAATCTCTAGAAATTCAGCAATAGAGAAAGCAAAAACTTAAATCTTCTTAACAGCCTTACCATTGTTTCCTGTACTTTTCCTGATAAGCTCCCATAACTGACTCCCCACCCCCCAATATAGTTTTTTGTCTTTAGCTGGAGATGGTATTTAAGATGGTGCTTGGACCATTTGGGGGAGTTATTCAGTATTCCTGATATATCTGATGTATATAGAAAGTATACATGTTATTAAACTTCTGTTTATTTTTCTGCTGTTAATCTGTTTTTATTAGTGGGAAGTCTCAGCTAAAACCCTAGCAGGATAAAGAAAAAAATATTTTTCCTCCTCTACAACCTGATGTCTCTCAGATAGAGGGAGACACTACTGGAGCTGTCCATTGAAACCTGCCCCATGATTTCATTACATTAAAGCAATTTTTCAGTAAGGCTGCTCTCTTCTTCACAAGAGTTCTTTACCTGTAAACACCAGCCAAGCTCCTCTGCCATCAGAACACTGGTCCTTCAACAATCCTCCATCTCCAGGTCACACATTCTTCTCTGCATGTTTTGCGTCTGAAAAATCCCACACTTCAGAGTTGATTAACAGGAGTTTATGGTGCTAGTTCCAACTTAACTGTCGACTAGTGTAATGAAATTTGGCTACCTGACCTCTTTGGACCTCAATTTCCTGAGTAGTTAATACAAATTGGAAATTTCATCCTTTCTTCTGGATTTTCCACCTAGAAATTTCCACTAGTTTATCTGTGAGTTTCATAAAAGTGTAAATATATGGGTGTTTTGAAACTCACCAAAAACTACAATCTCAAGCTCATTTACTGTTTTCAACAGGGCAGAATGTTTTGGAAAAATATTTGCTGTGTAGGGAATTCAGAAGCTATGTCAAGGGCTTGCTTTAGTGGGTGTCTCTCAGTACACCACTCAGCCTCTCTGGCTCAATTTCATCCCTTTTAAAATAAAGGAAATAAACTGGAGTTTCTCCAAATCTTCAGAACTTAGATGCTTTGAGATACAATATAAACTTAAATTGTTGAAATTGACATGACAGGATACCACCTCCTGCCTGAATTAGTCCTTTTTTTCCATGTAAAAAGATAACAGTGAGCTTAAATTTTTTAAAATCATTAAAAATTTCTGAGACACTTAAGTGGGAATTTGGCTAGAATATGAAATATAAAGTATATATTTTTATTGTTTTCTCAGTTAATTCTCATGATTTTCCTGAAACATATCCAAATAGATACATCATAGTGATTTTAATATATTTCAGCAACTCTCTACAAATCTAGTTGAACAAATAGGAGATTATAAAAATAATTTTTCTCACTTAAAAAAGCATTTTTTAAATTCAGTTATTATATATGTCTTCTTATTTTGTCAGTTTGGAGAAGCAGCAGGATATAAAATTAAGACTAAAGATTACTATATATTTTTAAAAAATTGATTACATTATCTTTTAGGCCCCTTATCCCACCCTCACCTCAGCAATCAACACCCTGTTGTCCATTCCCACATGTCCTTTTTCCTTTTTGCTCAATCCCTTCACCCTTTACTTTTCCCCACCTTAGCTGTCATCCTGCCCTCCATCTATGAGTCTGTCTCTATGTAGCTTGTTAGTTCAGTTTGTTCATTAGATTCCACGTATGAGTGAAATCATATGGTATTTGTCTTTCTCTGACTGGCTTATTTCACTTAGCATAATGTTCTCCAGGTCCATCCATACTGTAGCAAAGGGTAAAATTTTCTTCTTTTTTTACAATTGAGTATTATTCCACTGGTAAATGTCCCATAGTTGTTTTACCCACTCATCTACTCATGGACACTTGGGCTGCTTCCATATCTTGGCGATAGTAAATAATGGTGCAATGAACATAGGGGTGCTTATGTTCTTTCGAATAAGTATTTTGGGTTCCTTAGGATATATTTCCAGAACTGCGATCACTGGGTCTAAAAGCAGGTCCATTTTTAATTTCTTGAGGTATCTTCATATTGTTTTCCACAGTGGCTCCACCAGTGTGCATTTCCACCAAGAGTGCAAAAGCGTTCCCCTTTCTCTACATCCTCACCAGTGCTTGTTATTTGTTGATTTATTGATGATAGCCATTCAAACAAGTGTGAGATGGTATCTCATTGTGGTTTTAATTTGCATTTCTCCAATTAGTGATGTTGAGCATCTTTTCATATGTCTGTTGGTCATCTGTATGTCCTCTTTGAAGGAGCATTTATTCAGGTCCTTTACCCATTTCTTTCTAAGGCCAATTTAATATCTCATAGATGTTTTATTACTGATTTCAATCTTGACAAGACTAAATATAGTTCATAAGAAAGCATTTTTCACTAACTCGAAGGTCACTGGAGAATGTATTCATGACTTCTACCTCTACCCTAGTTACACATTTGCAAGGATATACATACACTGATTTCTGTAACACCGTAATACTGAGGATATAAATTAATAAGGGAAGCACATTCTCAAGTAGCAATATCAACTCTAAGATCCACAAGATAGCAAAATCTTTTCCCATGCTTTCTGTTGCATTTTTGCATCCTTCTTCTTTTCTTCTCTTTTCTCACCCCTCTCTGGCCCTTATCCTTTTAGGTTGTAGTGTTCCACCATTTTCCACAGTCCAGTGGCCTTATATCTCTTCTTTTCCAAATCTGCTTTAAAGAAAGTCTATGAAATTCTTCTTCTTCTTTTTTCCTTGGGATATAGGAGCCACTATGAGTATTGCCATGCCCAAGAGATTTGCATTTAAACAGGAATCAAATGCCTGGGGCTAAGAAATGAAACCCTTGTTATGTAATTTTAGGCATCAGATGGGACATTTATTTGGGTGGCCTGAGGGGTTTTCTTGAACTTCTGGAACTTTGTGGGTCTTCTCCAATTCTGTGTATGTAGAAACTTTTTTTTTTTTCAGATATTGCTAATATTATCATCATCTGCATCAAGATTTTTCAATTGTAATATATCTCCAAATTTGACAAATGCACTCTCCAGTATCATCTATGAACACCTAAAATGTCCTGGAAAATATGTCAAGTTCCCATATTACCTCTCATACATCTCTCCTCACCAGAGTTATTTAAATATTTCCGTGTTGGTTTCCTGATTTTCATCTAATTCATCCTATCTAACTTTATACAGAAGAATCATGGTTGGATAGAGATTAACATAAACTTGATAGGGAGAGGAAGAAGAGGAGAAATAATCTATCAAAAATGGGAACAGGCAATATAGAGTGTGGAGAACATTATTTTGCTACTTCAGGATGATCTATAGATACCATTCAGTTAGTTTAGGCAATGCCACTTATGGTAGCAGACCCTTTGAATTAGATAATAGTCTCAATCTGCCATTTCCCTGTTCTTTGTATAGATAATAACTTTAATAGTCATGCCCCCTAGAGCATAGTTAAATTGATAACATCGAGGTTGCTTTTAGATCTTCCAATGCATGCCAAGACATAGAGCACCTAAGGGCACTCTGTGGAAGTACAAAAAACCCCAGCAATATGAAGGCAGTTAACTCAAAAGGAAAGAAGTTTAACTGGTTGCATGATTGCTGTTCCTAATTGATAATCTCATCATTGGAACTATCTTTATGATTTTGTGACCATAATCAGTTCTATTGTGAATGGGTCAGAACCAATGTACATATAATTGTTGAAATGAACATATGGTGCCTTAATCCATGTAATTATACAGACATTCTTTGAATGACCATAGTATATTTGCAGTTACCTTTCTAAGTTAAAAACCTTATTTCTGAGTTATAGTCTAGATTACCCTGGCCTTTATATCTTTTTTGTCCACCACTCTAATAGGTGCTACAGAACAGTTACAATTTAACCTTCTGAAATGCTACATTTAATTATATTATATTATTCTCAAAAAGATCTTTCATAGAATTCTAGTTCCTAAAAGGTAAAGACAAGATTATTAATTTATCATTCAACACTCTGTAGTCTAATTCTATATGCCTTTCAACTTCATTTCTTATAAATCTTGTGTATTAATTTTCTACCCTATATTTTTACTCATTCTCTAACTTTTCCTGGAATTACCTCACTTCACTGTCCCCTTATTCACTCAATCACTAATTCTGAGATTTCTTTCTACGCATATATTTTAACTATTCAATAGGTTTTCAAGTCATACTTCTTCTAAGAAGCCTTCTCAGACTATCTAACTCTCAAATATTTCTTCTTATTTGAAACACAGAACTCTTGTTCTTTTTATTGTTCAAATGGTAATTAATCTAGTGTTGCCTTGTGATAGCACAGCAAATTTATTTATATAAAACTATTTGCCTCTCCTTCTAATTATGCCTTGTAATTTATGCAGCTTGTCCCCATAGTATACAGAATAAGTTTTCACATATAAGAGCTATTTGGTAAATATTTTTGGATGAAGAGATGATTCATTAAATATGGTCAGATTGAATCTATTTACTTTTAGAAAGTGAAAAATACTTTACTAGAATACTTTACTTGAATTTTTATGCTACCATTTTTACAGATCCATAAGTTTGTTCTTTTCCAATTTATTGCAAAGAACCGCTACTGTCTATATAACTATGTCTTCAAAAACCTTTCTGAATAGAGAAAATTTGTAGGAAACTTTGAACCTGCATAGAAGTATGACTTGAGACAGGGAAAAAAGAAGGCGGCGGAGCAGGAGGGAGTGGGATCGGCTTCCTCCAGCCCACTGGTGGGATATCTGGCTGATTTTCCGAGGAGCGGAGCGATCGCCCAACAGTATCCCAGAAAGATTGATGACCAGGATTGCACATAAAACTGAATGATCAGCCGGTAGGGAGACTGCTTCGGAGGGAAGGGGTCCCTCGGGTCTCGCGGAGAGCCGGGAGGTCTGCGGATCCAGTAGCAGCATCTTCCCGGTTTGCTCCAGGATCCATGAGAGGGAACTGGATGGGGGTTTGAGAGTTGCCAAAGCAGGCACGCGCGTCTGTTGGGAGAGCCTTGGTCACCAGCAGTCCGGAGGTTGGTGTGTATGTGGGGACTGATCTGCAGAGGCTGGCGATCCCAGCGTGAGGAATTGGAGACTGAACTGAAAGGGAAAACCAGGCCCGGAGCTCCGGGATCGGGCGCGCACACTGCGGAGCCAGTCGGGGGCGGCTGGCGTTGGTGCCCGACCGGGCGCCCAGGCCTGCAGCTTGAAAGCCCTGAATCCAGAGACAAAAGCGATCGGCGAATGCAGGGGCGCGGAGCTCACTCCTGGAGGGCCTGAGACACAACCCAGACCTGCGGTGCAGAGTCCCTCCATGGGGGAGAAACAGAGGAGCTACATCGAGCCTCACTGAGGGAAGACACAGACCTCATAAACTCTGACTCAAGGTGGGGGTCAGGAGGCCCAGAGGAGGTGCTGCAAACTCCTGGCAACTCGGCTGGAGGTGGGACGGCAGCTGAGAGTGCAGCCCAGGAAGACAGCAGGAGAAGACTGATATCTTCCCAGCCTGTAGCAGCCCTGACCAGACGCTGTTGAAGCCAGCCAACAAAAGTCTTTTTTTTTTCTTTTTTTTCTTTCTTTTGTTTTCTCTTTGTTTCTTTGTTTGTTATTCCCCACCCTTCTTCCTATCTGTCCCTCTATATTTTTTACTTCCTTCTACCTTGCCTTCATTTGGTATTCCTAGTTTTCTCTTCCTTTTATTTCCTATTTTTATTATTTTTTATTTTATGTTATTTTCAAATTATTTTTTCTTTATCTTTCTTTTTCCTTTTCTTTTGCTTTCTTTTCCTTATTTTTCTCCCTTCCCCTCTCTTCTTTATCAACAGGTGAGACATTAAAACCTGGAATTGTGAAGAGAATAGAGTGGGACCCAGACAAGAGTCAGCCCAAAAAACAGACAGTGACACAAAATTAACTTTGCTGCTTCAGAGAACTTGACAGATCAATTCAAGAACCAGAGGCTAGCAAGAAGAATCCCACAAACAATGGCAAGACAAAGAAACAATCCCAAAATGAAAGAAAAGGTGGAAGCCCCAGAAAGAATGATAAATGAAACAGAGGCAAGCCAACTATCAGATATTGAGTTCAAAGCATATGTTATCAGGCAGCTCAAGAAACTCGAGAAGCTTGATGAACTCACAGAAAACTACCAGAAACTACAGGGAAACTATAATGAACTCACTGAAAACTATGTCAACATGAAAAAGGAAATAGAAACT